>VXBX01003518.1:89218-156711 GCA_013400415.1 Scytalopus superciliaris | reverse complement strand
TTTTTTTTTTTTTTTTCTGTATACGTAGGCATTGCAAGAAGGAACATACCAACTAGAAATGGCTTTCATTTTTTGTTTACCTAAAAAATGGCTAACTCAAAGTGAAGCCTGCCAAGCTGTTAGAGTGTTCACTTAGTTGCAAACATAAATGGGGATTTTTTTTATTGCTATAATAGTGCTGAAAATAACATACCTACAGCAAAACATCTCAGTAGAAACAGATGTGACCAAAGGCTTCCTGAAACAGTTCACTGATGGTGCCTTTTTTTCCTCCCCCTTTCCCTAGATGGTCTTGCTGCTTTCCGAGCTTTTCTGAAGTCTGAGTTCTGTGAAGAGAACATCGAGTTCTGGTTGGCCTGTGAGGACTTCAAGAAAACCAAGTCACCCCAGAAGCTAACATCAAAAGCAAAAAAAATCTACAATGACTTCATTGAAAAGGAGGCTCCCAAAGAGGTAAAGAAAACCTGGCTAAACTTAAGTGCTCTGTTCTATGAGCTCATGTTAACAGACAGATGTCAAACTGCTTTGTACATACCTCAGGGTTGATATCTGTGTCTGAATGCAACTCTCTGCCGAGCTGCCTTTTCACCAAACGGGAAAATGGCACAAGCAGTGTTTCAGAGCATTTCCATTTCAATTGAGACAAATATCTGAATTACTTTGGTTTTTGCATAAAAGAAGAATTTTCTTGAAGCTCTGTTACTTTGACCCTGTAGTAATAGGGTCTTGCCTTTGTTACCTTTTCATAAATTTTATTGTGTATTATACTTGAGTTCAGTTCTCACAAGTAAATGTCCTTTCTGTATTTCAGATAAACATAGACTTCCAAACCAAGAACATGATTGCGCAGAACATTCAAGAAGCCACACATACCTGTTTCAGTGCAGCGCAGAAGAGAGTTTACAGCTTAATGGAGAATAACTCATACCCACGGTTTTTGGAATCTGAATTCTATCAGGAACTGTGCAAGAAGACACCCATCACCAAAGCAGCCCAGGGGACATGAGTGATGGAGAAGAGGGAGAAGCAGCCTCTTGGCTAGTGAGGAAACAAAGCTGCAGCCCACAGCAGCATCCTGATCCAACAGACTGAGACACTGAGCACTCAGTCTGTTTGACACTGTGCAAGGACAAACTGACTTTGGTGCAGAGCTGATGGCCAAGAGTGATGCTTGGAGGGTGTTCAGGGGTGATGGCAGAAGCGTGCCAGCCAGCTGCTGCCAGTGCCCTTCTCTGCCAGCACTGCAGTGAGAACTGACTCCATGCATCAGATCAAACCACGCTGTGTAGGAGCCCTTCTGTCACAGCTGAGAGCAATGCGGCAGGTCCGAACAGAACTTCCTTCTTGTGAACAGAAGCTGCTCTCTGCAGTTGGGCAGTGCTGGGAACTCGAGTAATTGGTTGCCTATTTATTTTTCCTAAACATCAACCAGTGTTGCTGTTGTCAGTTGCTCAGTGTGTTCACACCGCCTGGAGCTGCCAAGAGGTGTGCTGGGTTTCTGTGCCACCTCCAGACAGTAACAGCACTGTGCAACGTGGGGTGAGGAGGGGACATAGCTCAGTTCCCAGAGGAACAGGTTCTGCAACTAAAGTATGCAGGGCTGAGTTGTATCAGCAGGGCTGTATGGGGCCAGACCGAAGGCAGAACTTGGCCAAGGCAAACAGGAGCTGTATAGTATTATATTTATACATTTATTATGATTGCGTTGAATGCTGCAATGTCAGAATTCTGTCTTGAGGACAGAAAGCTTCAGTGAAGTTTTATTGTTTTTAATAAACTATTTTGATACAAAGCTTCTTTTGCTTGATTGGTTTTGCACACACAAATGCATACTATCTGGCACTGGAATCGAAAGTACTGGGACTGTGGGATGTGAGGGAGATCTTAACAGGGCTAATTTTAAAGCAGTTAATTCTTAATCTATGAAGTGTTTTGTTTGCTTTTATTTTTTAACAGAACAAAAATCTTCAGAGCGTGAAAGCTTTACAGGGGATGCAGGTTATACCACATCCTCTGTCTTAAACACATTTCTGTGAAACCAGTATCTAAGATGGTACAAAGCACATGTATGGTTACACATGATGACAGATCAAATAGGGGGCAGCACTATTGCTGCAGGTGACAGGATGCCATTTGGAATACAGGCTATCCGTAGTACTGCAGTTGCTTTCTGCTTCAGAAATGCCTTTGGAGGACTTCAGTGTCAGTTACTGGTCATCATTACTTTATGTCAACTTTTCTGACAGGTCAAAACCAAAAACTTTCAAAACCAGGCCCTAGTTTATTAGTTTTTTTGGCATCTGAACATTAGGTCTGTTTAGGTCCTAGCTCCCTGACTCCAATCCTCAGGTCAGAGCTTCAAATTGCTTATTGAATGAACCTAAAGGAAAGAGAGAGGAACTTTTTGCAAGAGCATGTAGTGACAGGACAATGGGAACTTGGTTGAAACTAAAGGAGAGCAGGTTTAGATTAGGTACTAGGAGGAAGTTCTTTGCTGTGGGGTCATGAGGCACTGGAATGGGTTGCCTAGAGAAGCTGTGGATGTGCCATCTCTGGAGGTGTTCAAAGCCAAGTTGGATGGAGCTCTGGGCAATCTGATCTAGTGAAAGGTCTCCCTGCCCGTGGCAGGGGGATGGAGCTAGATGGTCTTTGATATCCCTTCCAACCCAAACTGTTCTATGCTTATATGATACGATGATTCCATGTATAGTAGTGTATATATATACATTCACACACACATATATATCTCTCTCTATATATATCTACTATACTGATTCTATACATGGAAATAAATTGGGTACAACTTCCTATAGTCCCATTTCTGGGGCTGTGAGTGCTGGCTCTCATACAGCTACATTTACTGATCAGTTAAGTCCATATAAAGAAAGCACAGGAAGAACTCAGCCCAATAACTTACTGCAACTAAGTTTTTTTTACTAACCAGGAAAACCAGATTTGGTCTGAACTGCTTTTGCAATAATTCAAAGATTCAAATAATAATTCAAATTCAAATAATTCAAAGAACATGAAAATCACCAGAAGTATACCTATTAATGAGTCAGCCAGGGCAGGAATAATTCCATGAGGCTTCACTGGCTTCAGTAATCTCAACTAATCTGTGCCAATTTGAGATGTGGTAATTAACCATTGTTGGTGTCTGGTTTTAAGAATAGAAACATTTCTAGTTTCAGCAGGTGCTTGAACTACTTATAGCGCAGTATGTACTTCAAATGGGAAATTAGGTGGGGCTGTTAAGCCTGACATCCCTGCCTGAGGGCTGTCCTTGTGTATTTTTAAAATTTGAATCATGAACACTGAGTCTTAGGAAGGCCATGCAGGCAGCTCTGTAGCTTCCACAGACCATCCCACTCGGGTAGCAAACCAACCAAGCCATGCTGAGTTCCTGGCACAGTCTGTCTGCAGCCTTGGAGAGCCCTGGCTCCAAGGCTAAGCTGTGTGGCAAAACAATTTTGTGGATTAACGGCAAAAAAAAAGTACAGTACAACAAATCTGTGCACACTACATTCCTTCCAATTGCAGCTTTCCCATTTTTTTGTTAGAGCTCTGTTTTCCCAACTCCCAGGAGTAAGCCCCACCAGAGAAAGGGTACTACAGTCACATTGGGAGTGCTGCAACCATAGAGATTACTATGAACATTTCCTGCAATGATTGCTTTAAGAGATGCTGGTTCTGTACTCTGGGCAGCCTTACAGCTGCAGTTATAATTGGTAATCTGATATCAGTATCCAATGGTAACAAATAATAAACTGCTCATTCCCCCACAGCCCATCCAAACATTCACATACCCTCCAGTCCCACCGGGCTGCCCACAGCCAAACACCACAATGCCAGGGAGAAGACCACTCTGGGAACAGCAAAGGGAGCGTGACAGAGCCAGAGTCCTGCAGGACAAGGTGTGGGTGCACTAAACATCTGGCCAGAGTACCATCCCTTTTTTAGCTTCCATCAAGCTATAAAAGTGCTCCAGTCCTATTTGGGATATGAGCTGGAGCCTCCCAGGCAGACAAATAAGAAGGGATCTCAGTGGGCAGCTGCAAAGGAGCACAAAACCTGAACAAGTCTGTAAACAAGCTTAGCACTAATAGGGAAAGGAAATACTGCAAAAAGCTAAGGCATAAGAAGTGGGCGTCTGTAGGAGGGCACTCCAACACTCTGGTGCAACCTTCACTTGCACAGCAAGCCCTGTCTGATCCCAGGCAGCCTCCTAACACAGCTAATATTGGCACATCAGGTCTGAAGATCTAGAACTACTGAAAACCACCAGCAAACCTAGAATAAAGACCAGTTTTAACTACCCATGTATTACTGTTTTTAAACCCCAATCTCATAATATTTGGTACTTTTCTTAGCTGCTAGAGGCAAGCAACTTCCCTGCTTTTGTATTGCAAAAAAATACATCTCTCACCCTTATGATAATGAAGAAAAATTTGAAATTGCAACCGCAGTACCTCTAGTAATTCCCCAAACCAGAACTTAATGCAAAGATCACACAATCACTTAAAAAATATCTAATTTGCTAAGCCAACCTCATGATTTCAGGCAGCTAGGTCAGGAGTTTCAACTGTCCACATCTGGCAAGAGCTTGGGATTTTAAGGGCTTGTGAGGACACTACAGCATAGGGCAAGCTGAAGGAGAGCCCTCCATACTGCCAAGAGGCAACATATAAATTAACCTCCTAAAACAACACCAAAGCAGCTGACCTTCATCAAGTGCTCTGTGGCCCAAAGACTGGAGAGGGCCTCTGAGAACAGGGTGAGCTCAACAATGAGAATGATTCACCACTCCAGCCAAATGGGAAAGCAATGCCACGCAGTAAACAAAGGGCAACACAGGGCTCTTCCTTCATGTATTTGTGTATTGTGGTTGACAGATATACTGAGACTATAAATAAAATCAATCCACTTTCCACTTGAAATTCCAGATCTCCGTTTGGAGAAGGGGACACTAATGACAGCTTAAAGGGCTTCATAGGCATGCATGCATGTGTATGGAAGGGTTTCTTGGATGAGACTGCATAATTTGGCAGCTTGCATGGAGCAGAAAAGTGACCTTTCGAAGTAGTTTTAGAATCTTCATAGATTTTTTTTTTTCTTTTTCCAGATTTGACTTATTGTGATTCAAGAGGGAAAAGCTGGTTGGAATCTGGGACAGCATCCCAAACTCAGCTTCATTCAGGTGGCAAAACATTATCAATGACTGCTCTTTATACCACCAGAACAGCAATTCCTGGTGTGCCTACCACCTCACATATGCCAGGGAGTAGCAAGAGATGGGGATGGAACTGGCAGCAAGGCTTCTACATGAACCCAAGGTCCACAGACAGGCCAGAAACAAAGCTGGCGACAGACCTACCTACAGTGTAGGTCCTCAATCCATCCTGGAGCAAGAGCTAGATGTGAGCAGGAAGTGCAGAGTTCTCAAAGCTGAGCTTAAATGGACCCCCAGCCAATGAGCAGCAGGTGGGGGGGGACAGGTGGGGCTGGTCAGGGCCCATTAGAGCCCTCAGGGCCCTGACACAAATAAGAATAAGTCTGTGTCTGAATGTTTTTGCACTGGCTGTGTGAGCCTGTCAACTCATGAACCCAAAGCTGACTGTTTCTGAGGAGGCTCCACAGTCAGATTTGGGGTGAGCACCCTCAGCAATTGGCCTCAGACAGTTCTGTAGCTGTGCTAGCTGGTGTTACCCTGAGTGCCCTAACTGGGAAATGAGGGCTTGCCATCACAGAAGCCCAGGGAAAACAGTCCCACTGTTATTCTACGTAGGAGTTTCATATGTGAGTCCTTTGGCAATCTTTCATTAAAATAATTATTTAGATCAGAATTTCCAACAGCTACAAAGTATCCATAAGCAGCAATTAAACAATGTTCCATTAAAAATATTAAATATTCCATTCAAGATAATCTAATTGACATAAATTAATACTTATGTTCCTGAGCCAGTTTTCCCACTTGGGATCTCATGGAATAAGTTGCGTTTCTGCATTACAGATTTAGACTAGAGAGCAGCTCTGTGGTTTTTTGGGTGGAAGCCAGGCTTTGGGCTTTCAGGGGACATGGTACTAATAAGATATTTATAGGGCTCAAAAAGTCAGCTGTCCAATATGGAAAAGACATTCAGGAGCAGAGAGGGCTGTTTATTGAGCTGGTGTGTTCCTTTGCCTCAAGGGGTGTCCAGGGGAAATGGAAATAACAGGAGCATGGCAGGACACATACATGGCAGAGGGGCAGTGAGGGTCTGTCCCTGCACCCTCTTGATTTAACTATTGCTTTTAAAGGCCGGCAGGATTAACTGGATCACTGGGACCAGCCAGAGCTGATGGGGCTGAGCCTGGGAGGCACAAGGGCGCTGGGGGAGAGCCATCCCCACTGTCCCAGGGCCATCACAAGTGTGGCATGTGCAGATGCTGGAGGTTTCCGCCGCTCCCAGCAGGCTTCGTGCTGCGTCACAGGGATTATCTGTGCATGCTGCCCTGGCTGGCGCCGGCCCAGCCCCAGTGCGTCTGTTTGCAGAGCTGAGCTGTCTCCCAGCTTGGCTGCGGTTGGTTCCTGCTGTTTGCTTTCCCTGATACCTCCTGTGGGCTGGGACCTGGCGTCCAAGCACGGGGAGGAATGACTGCTAGGCAGGGCAGGACTCTTCCAGCCACCTTGGGTGTCATCAGCAGACTGAAATGTCAGTTTTGACGCTTGTCCTGCCTGCAGGCTGCTGTGTTTTGGGGCAGGGTCCTTCTGTTTTCAAAAGGACAGGTCAGTGCACTGGGCAGCAGCAGCCCTTTGAGATGAAAATGCCAGATAAATACACAGCATAAACGGGTCACACAAGGGAAAGATCAGCCATGACCTTAGGATCAGAGAGTCACAGAGCTTTATGGAGGTCAGGGTGCAGGGACATTGTTACACGATCCTACTAGCTGAGCTCTGTAATGCTATGGAGACTACACATGTTCCAACAGGCTGATGCCTGTGTGCACACATAGGTCACTACTACAAATATACAGTATTTTCCCAATAAAGACTCTTGGCTTCATCTTTTTAGAGGGAAAAACAAAGTGCTGTACAGAGATGACTGTGAGAAGAGGTTGGATTAGCCTAACACAAAGGGACCAAATTTTCATCTGGCATTCTGACAGCCCGGTTGTCTCTAGAGACACACAAATTAGGGTTAAATCTGTCATTTTGAGGAACCTACTAAGTTAGGGGTCAGCTCAACATCCATGCAGCTCTTTCCATAGGTCAGAAAAGAAGGAACAGTTGATGTCTTTTGCTAACACTAAAGCAATGACATACAAAATAGTGACACTGCCCTCTCAGTTTTACCTGCAGCTAATATTTGCTACCTGTTCATTGGGCCCAATCCTGACAGAAGCTATCCCACCCCACATGTAGGGTGCTGTAGAAATGTTGCAGTTGCCCCAAGATTCACCACTGTATATATGCCTTATTACTGCTGAGAAGCTCCAATCTTTGGCAGTGACTTATAGTCTGGCAAGCAAAAAGTTCTCGACACCTGGAAAAGTCCATGTGGGTGAGATTTTTTTTTTTCAGAACAATTTCCCAAAGGTTCAGAGGCCTCTGTGGGCCTCTCACTAGGTTATGTGCCCTCTGTGCCTTAGAGCTTCCTGGGGATGCTGGTGGTACTGTAAAACATCACAGCCTGTGATAATGAAGCTTGGAAGTGGCAAAGTGTGCCAGCAGGCAGATTTGGAAAGAGGTGGATACAAGTGCGAGAATAGTACTTGGCATCAGCCTTTATATCTCCTTTCAAAATTGAATCCTAGGACAGTTCACAACTAATCTGAGCTTTGCTGAGCCACAAAGACCTTTCTGGCTCTGGCAGTGGTCACTGAGCACAGGCCTTTACAGTGGGGCTTAGAAAGTTCATGTCTGGAATGGAGCAATGGAATTTGGACATTTAATACCTGGGAGACAAACAGATCATCTTGCTGGAGATCAACATTTAAGCTAAGTGTTTATATACAAAACCTGGGAAGGCTTGAAAAGCACCAGCCCTCCCTTCCAGCCAACCTCCTTTCTCCTTTTCACTCCCCCATTCAAATATTTGTTCCCCACAGTCTGAAATATTACACTTGCAAAGTAATGTCTTGAAGCTGTTTGACTTTAAGGAAGTATGAGAGCCTGCAATTTTTATGAAGTGTGGTGTTCTGAAACACAATCAACTTGTAAACCATTTCTGCTTTTGTATGTTTCCTTAGAAAAACAAAAAAATACCATAGCATAAACCCCACTATGCTCTGGAACAAGCAGCCTTTGCACACTGAAAGGTCTCTTGGTGTGCTCATGCCCTGTAACTTCTGCAGAAGGTAATTGCACCTCACACACAAGAACTTAAGCAAATTTCTTCGTACTTTTTCTCAAGGTTACCAGTTGTGGGAGAACCTCCTCAAAGTGGTTTCTACCTGCTTTCTCTTTCCATTGCTCGAATCAGAAGAAATTATTTTCTTAATCAGCTCTACTGGCCACCATAAAACAGTTATTCTCTTTCAGTAATCTCATTACTGTGAGAAAATCAAATGTTTATCAGGGCAACAAACTAGTGACAATGTCTAGTACTGAAAGGAGCAGCAAACAGCAACTATATGCAGCTAATGCGCCTTGCTTGCAGCGTGCCTGTAGTATTTAACCTGGAGTAATTATTACGTAAAGCCTAGTTGAGCAAAGTTTGTTTTTTTATGGTGTTCACATGAAGTGTTTGAGCAAGGTGTTGGATCTGGTGTCAAATAACCCCAGTACACTGCTGAACTTCTGCCCTCTGCAGAGCTAAGAGTTTGCAGAGGGACAAGCAGCTCAGTGAAACGTTAGTATTGCCCACCTGAGTGCCAGTGCATCCAGGGATAACTACAGCCCTTCTTTCTCCAGTCTCCTCCGAACAAAGGGCTGAACATCCCTCAGCAGGTTCATCCCCACTGCCACACTCTGTGATAGAGATGGGGAAACTAAATCACCAACTGTTCATTAAGTGACACATAAGAGGCAGAGCAATATAGGAAGAAATATTAAACAGAGATCCTCAGCTTTGTGCAGGGCAATTACACCAATCTAGAGCATCTAAAAGACCTCAGCTAATGCAGTATAACTGAAACAGCAAAGCAGGGACTATGCCTATAATGAGGTTGTAAAAGCCAGCTCCCAAAAGTGGCAGCTAGAAACCTCAGAGGATGCTGAGCCTCTCTTGAACACCCCTGCAGCAGTCACTGGTATGCTTTTAGAACACAAGTATGACTCCAGCCCAGCAGCTTAGCATAATTACAGGAGTACTGGGGTTGACGAGAAGCATCCTTGGCATGGGAAGTGGCTTCCCTAGGGAAGACAGAGCATTCTTTCCAGGCCAGCCACGTGGCTGGCAGCATGGTCAAAACAGGACATTGTAGAGGATGGCTGGTCGCTAGCGAGGGGGACAGACCTGCCAAGCCTTTGCTTCAGCCCTGTGAATCACCACCAAGCAAAGGTTTTAGCAGCAGCCACAGGACAGGAGAGTCATCCCCTGTTCACACAGGGGCAGGTGGAATCAGTGCGGGCTCAGAGAGGAGTCTGTGAGGAACATATTTTCCACTAGGAAGTAGTAAGTGACTAACAATGCTGGCAGTCATTAACAAGGTGACAAGTTAGGAAATAATATCAGACAGGAGCAGCTCCTCTGAGTAAGCGCAGGCTGGTGGAACATTGCCCCACAGCTGCCCAAGTGGAAGGCTGGGCTTGGACATTTGGGCTGGGCTGCTGGTGACAACCAGAGGACTAGGAACTGATGCCACCAGAAACAAACAAATATGAGGGGAACAAAGTACTATTTACGGGCAAGGAACATATCAGCTGCAGGTCTTGCATGGTTTCAGTGCCACGGACAATAGGGTTGCATAGGTGAACTGTCACTAAGGAAGCATATAGCTGATAGCAGAGTGCAGCAGATAGGAAATATTCCCCCCCTCAGATCAAGAGGAGCTGGCAGGAGCATCACTGCTTGCACTCCCTGGGGATAGAAATAATACAGCTGCTTTGCTGCTTTACTGATAACAAAGTGTAGCTTGTGCCGGTAGAATTTAATACGTCCCATGTTACTTTTTCCTGGAACAAACCACTTGTTGAATTGACATAACCACAAATGAATACACAGGGTTATTTTAATAGCAGTTTACCCAAACCAGCCACATTTGGACATCTTTTTTTAAATCTCAACATGATGTTAACATGTGTATCAAAGGACCTTGAGTGACATCACCAGCTGGGTGATGGCTGTTTGGTCATGTCCTCCCCCAGTGCCACCACACTGGGTGTCTGACAGGGTATGCCTGTGCTGGGACAGCATCAGCATGCAGTGAGCTTTCCATTGGCTGTTGCTAGCTGCATGGATTCAGGGAATTTTGCTCAGACAAAAGAAGGATATGGTCTGGTTACGCTCTGGTCTGACGTACCAACAACAGCTGCTTTACCAGGAAGCAGGACAGTCATGCTCCCCCCTCCCTCCCCTCCCCTGCCCCTGCATGTCCCTCACTGCCCTTGCATCTGATTTAGCAGCTGTGCAGCTGCTGAGAAGGTGGATGAGCAAGCTGGTCAGGCAGGAAATTGTTCTTTTTTTGGTGGGTTTGTTTTCCATGGAATCAGATCACTGGTTCAACTTACCCTGCAGACACCCAGATGAGAATGATGGGGAAGAGAGGAACACACTGGGGAGGGCCCATGGTCTGAGCTACAGGAAGGTGTTGCTGACTGATGTCAGGGTTCAAGTCTCTCGTCAGTGTTTTGTCATACTGTCCCCTTTGCACTCCACCTCCACCTTCCTTTGGTGTATCACCAGCCTCTTCACAAGGAATGCCATTCATCTGGAAATGGTACTGTTGATTTCTAGCCCCTCCTTCCTTGATAACCCAGCCAGACTGGTCACAGAGCAGCACATCAGGAGACATTTACAGACTGTAGCAGCAGGTGGAATGGTAGATATCACCAGCAAAGCTGTGAATGTGGTGATGCCCAAACAGGGAAGGGGCACCTTGGATCAGTCATTAGGAAAGAGAAGGGCTGGTTGGCTGGTTTAACATCCAATAAATGGTTTCACATTACAGATCACCTGAGTACCTACTGACACTTAACAGACTTGTTGGGAGGTACAAGGTTCAATTATGGGCTGGAAATAATTTTAGTACATTTGTAATATGACCTGATCTGAGTCACTGGCATAATGCAAATGGGCAGAAATGTCAATGGACAAAGCTGCTCAGCACCATCCTTTTCCAAAAGCCATTCACCTGATTTCCAAACAGAGCTAGGAAAGCACTGATGCAAATTCATATCTTCCAGCAGTACATCTTCATTTATTTAGTGGCTTTCTCTTGACAAATACCATTTCCAGAATAAGTAAAACCCACGCTGTTACAGAATAGGAAACACTGCCCACAGTGTATTGATTTTTATAAGGCAAATATCAGACTACAAATCCACTGCCAGGAGGCATTTTACCCTTGATTAAGATAGCCGGCTGAATTTGCTGGTTTCTACAATATTTCAATACCACCAAACAGTGATACCTTCCCAAACTAGTTAGGATCATACAGACTCAGTAAAGAAACCAGTATATTTGAGAGGAGGGTTAGTTTTAACATAGTTTTTTGCAGCACCTTTCTTACTGTGTAGTTTATAAATATTCTGCCCCTCTCAGGCACTACCCGTAACAGAGAAAAAGTTTTACTGGAAGCAGGCACAAGTCAGCAGCAGCAGCTGAAGCTGGTGTTATTATAGACTACAGTTTACTGGGTTTACATTTTGACTGGGGCCAAACAGTTCCAATTAAAGCAAGGACTTTAACTGTTCTTGCTTAAACAGCTTTAACTTTCACCTAAAATTTGCCCAAGTTTCAATGAAATTTTATTTAGAGCACATGTGTGTTTTTCCTATCTAACCCATGCCTCCTAGTTTAATGTGTCCCAAAGAGACAGGGATGCATTTCTTGCAGATAGGAATGAAGCAAGGGAGCGCTCTGATTGACCCCTGCTGCAGTTTCAGAAATGCCAGAAGACTCGGATAATTTGATGTAGTAGGTTATTTCCCTTTCCCCGAGCCTGATGAATGATGATAACTATTTCTATTCTTGCAACCTTCCCCAACTACCATCTCTATTTACTGCCATAGCTGCAGCATTACAAAACTCGGGGAATCCTTTTCACCCACATTTTCTCCTTGGCGGGAGTAACTGAAGTCAGCAATATCAGTCGTCTTTTTATTCTCTGTCATCCTTCTATGAACTAAGAACTCAGTCTGTCCTTGGGCACTAAGAACTGGATCTAATGGACAGAAAATAACTGTGAGATGACTTTGGAGCCAGGTTTCTGGTTTGAAATCTCTTTGAAATGTAGCTTTTCTGTATCACCAAGTGACGCCAATTACTGACGAGCACATCTTGAGCTGCACACTGCCAGCACAACTTTCCTTCCATTAACCTCTGCAGCAGCCACTTTCCTTCCAGGGGGAGCATCTGGTGTGTTTTCCAAAATAGATTCCTCACGCAGGCAGCGTTTACATTAACCTTTCACAAGAAGCCAGGTTTGTCTGAAACCAAGCTGGTGGTGGGAGCTCAGCCAACATCACTTCAGTCATGTCACACTGCAGTAATGATACCTTGCTTTCTTTCAGGGTGAGGATCAAGCGCTCCAAGACCTGCAGCTCTGCTGGGAAGTCTCAGCTTCAAATATTTCCCTCATTTATCATAGAATCATAGAAGGGTCTGGGTTGGAATGGACCTTAAAGATCATCTTGTTCCAGCTGCCCCTGCCATGGGCAGAGACACCCTTCACTAGACACCCTTCACCAGACATCCTTCAGTTGAGCACTTCCAGGGATGGGGCATCCACAGCTTCTCTGGGAAACTTGTGCCAGTGCCTGACTACCCTCACAGTAAGGAGTTTCTTCCTAGTATCTGACATAGACCTACACTCTTTCAGTTTAAAGCCTTTCCCCTTTGTCCTGTCACTACATGCCCTTGTAAAAATTCTCTGATACAAAAGACTAACTGGTACATTTCTTGATTTAGACCCAAAATAAATCACAGTGTTTCACACTACAAGATACCTGAGCACTCTGTAGGTGGCTTAAAGCATTTTTCTTTCTGACTGCTGTTAGGTAATATATCCAAATTATTGATTAATAGCTAGATCTGATGCTAAGGGAAATCATTCCAATGACTTCAAAGACTGGTCATATATTTCTACCGATCAGTTAGAGCTTGGATAGGAATTACCATCTGTAAAGACTGTGTTTAAAAAACAAATTCTCATTAGCAACTGTTTTGAATAGATATTCCCCTCAAGTTTCACCTTTCAGAAAAGCCTGAAATTCAAATCAAGTAATCAGCCACAGAAACATTAACTTCATCTTTCCCATTACTCCATCTGAGCATCTGTACAGGGACTTGGTAAGAATGCAGCTAAATACACTGAAGAGGGGGTTCTGTATTTAAAAATGAAAGTTATCAAGTCTTGAAGAAATGAAATACTGGATATTAGGAAAGACTCAACAATGGGCACAAGAAACAAAAGCAGTACATTAAACTTAGGCTTACAATTCTTTGATCATCAAGACTAATCAACACTGTTCTATGAAATAGGTATTATCCTGAACATAATGTGGAGGGGTTTTTCTGCACCACTGAGCTTAACTGTTGTACTAGGTTTTGGGCCATTAATTTTGAGTTGATTAGGCGTAAGAGCAAACTGCAATCAAAGTTGTGACTTAAAACTTTCACCCCTGGAGAAGAGTCTCACATGTTTTCACTGGTGTGGTGTGGTGACAGCTGATTGGACACCTTTTCTTCTGTCCTGGAGCAGCCCCAGGTTATCAAAGAGCTTTTCTCCCTGCTATGTCTGATTTCCAGCTCTGCCGATTTCTGGTTTTGCTTCCTGAAAGGTATTTGTTGAGAAGTTGCATCTGAAGAGTGGTCACTGTCTTCAGCAATTACAGTTCTGGGAATAGGTGAGTGTCAAGAAGATTGACAAGATCTTCCATCTTCCCTGGTGTCTGGTCCCCTGTAAGAACATGTGGGAAATAGAGATGAGAAACCTCATTTTGTGGACACATAAAAAAGAACTAAAGAAATACACCCTAGCCTAGACTTGGATCCACCATACAAAGCTGGCACAATTTAGTTACAAAAAGGGAAGTTAATTCTATATTTTTCTTGCTTCTCAAGATAAAATGAGGCCTTTTAGAGTATAGGATTTGCAAAAAAAGGATGGTTGGTATAAAGACTGGTGGTTTTAAATGTTAGCATAACAGAATTTCCTATCCAAAATACCCTCTCAGTTGCTCAGCCTGGGAAAATATGAAGCAATTCAATGAGGTTACAGTGATGCTTTTTTTACTGGAAAGAAAAAAAGGTTTTAGTTCTTTCCACAGTTCCATTAAACATTTTTTTTTCATAGGAGAATTTGCTGGAATAGTTAATGTGGAATAAAATAATCCACCGTACTCGGTCCAGGAGAGAATATTCAGATGCTGGTATGCAGCTGTCTTTTCCTTACTTAGTTCAGCCCGTTCAAGGAACTACATGAAGCTAAAATGGATTTACATTTGGAGTAAAGTTCTGGGAACACAGACATTCAGGAATTGCTTTAAATTTTAAAAAAACCTGAGCTAACTCCAGAGCAATTTCCTAACACTAGATCTTATTTTATTGCCATACGTTACTGGGAGGAGATGGAAAATAAAGAGATGTACAAAATCCCCAGGCAACATCAGAGCAGCTTTCAAAAGCAATTTTGGCTTCCCTGGGCTCCCACTGCCTTCAGTAGCCAGTGCTTAAGAGACATCCTGTTACCACATTGGACAACTTTCCCTTTCAGGGATTTGTTTCCCACAGAAAAGCCCATGGGAACAAGGCGATAAGCAGAAAGCCCCAGATTGTGAAATCAGATCCATGTTCGTCTCCCTGCTGGTCTGGGAGCTGGCAGAGGGTCTGTTCTCAGGAAGGACTTCACGCCTTGCTCCCCAGCAGCCAGTTTTGAATGGGTTTAATATTTTAAGCTGTGAAAAAAAGGTGACAGAGAGACCTGTTTATAATTTTGCAAACATTGCAGAGAAGTTTAAAAAAAAACAAAATCCAAAACAAACCTTCCTTTTTCCATACAATCTTACATTTGCAGGAAGTGTCTGGCACCCAACTGCATCTGCTGGGAGGCGGATCTAAAACAAACAAGTGGGAACATGTTCTTGCACACTCTGTAATTACACTCTGGATCATCCAGAGGCCGAAAGTATCAGCAGCTTTTAAGATATGGCTAGCTAGATTAAAAATAAAAAATTAAAAAACTAAACTCAAAAACCAACCAAACAAACAAAAAAAAAACCCAACCCAAAACAAAACCAAAAACCAAAACCAAAAACAAACCCACCAAAAAATAACCAAAAATCAAAAAACCAAAATTAGGCTGAGTGATTGTTTGAGCCAGTGGTCTGCTTGTGAGAAATCTCCAAGCAGTGGTTTGCAGCCAGAGCACAAGCAGAGACGAATCATCTTGTCTTTGCAATGCTAAGTAAGGCAATAAGCAGGGATTTGTGCCACTGTGCAGAGCACCCTTAAGAGTTAAGGGGTTGAGCCAACATACAGATCTAGGAATGGGAATGGGTCAAAGCAAAGCTGAAAAGCTTCTCAAGACTTTTGCTGAGACTGTAATTAGGACTTAGGAGCTTCGCATTTTCCCATCCCTTCTGACCACTCCTGTAAGCACGCACAGCCAGTGCTGCCAGTTGCTGAATTTCACAGCAAAGGAAGGTGCAAAAATGCAGCCAATCACAAAAGGTAAAAAATCTGCGTGATTGAAAGTTCTCTTCCTGCATTATCACTGCAGGAGCCCAGGACAAGCTTATTTATCACAGACAAGCACATACACTCCAACATGAAAGTACTTGCCTAGCTTTATGTCAGGGATGTATGTCTATATTATGCCAAAGTTGCTCACATACCCAGGCCTAGAGTAGCATAGCACAAGGCACTTAAGAAAGAGGCAAACCCAGCATTATACTGCAAAAATGCAGCCTGAAAATCATGTGCTATTATCAGAGGCGGGAATGTAGTCCCACAGCAGCGTAGCTGGGGACTTCCCATCTATATTTAGGGTGTTGCAATCCTACCCTCTCACCCACACGTCCTCACTCCCAGCGGGATGCCAGCTCTGGCATTTCTGCCACTGCAAGCAGCCAGCTCCCTACATCCCCTTCCAGTTCGCTGCTGCCAGTATCAGCTGTGGGTTTGGGGTGAGGGCGCGTGGCGAGGCAGGACTTGGTGGCAAAACTGCTCATCACTTCCAACTACTGAAGTGGTTGAGAGAAAGGTCAAGAAGTGACTCAGAGCTGTCAAATACTTGATAGCACATGGTGTTAAACCTACGTGCATAGTTCCCATAGGAGCTGTTTGCACTGCACCCGGAGCCTGACCCACAGAGTGGGCTTTGATAACCTCTCTTGCTGCGAGCCACACCAGGATTGTTAACAACCCTGTGGCCGATTACGCTTCACCTGCACGTCCCAGTGAGCACGAAGGTGATATTTACACTGCGGTGCACATTCCCACACTTCCAGCCAACAGCAGCAGGGACTCACACCGCTGGCCCATCATCACACAGATTGTAGAAAGGTGCACCCTTCGCTGCTCACACACCGTTCTGCACAAAACCAAAAGGAATGTTCAGTTTAAAAATAGAAACCTGATGCTCCTGGCTTGTTTGACTTGTTGTTCACATAGGCCAGCCTAAAAAGCTTAGGTGCAGTCTTTGTTCTCACTCTGTCGATTTAAGACTTACTCAAACAATTGTCAGACAGCACAAGGCTTTTTTTAGTGAAGCCCCATATACACCCAGCATTCTCATATATACTACTCATTATGACACTTCTTAATATTTTCTGTGTCAGTCACTGCTGCAGCCCGGGATATACAGCTGGCCTTTCCCTTTTGATTAATTCGGAGGTGTCATCACGCACAGCTGCGGATGTCAGTGTGGTTGCACTTACACATCCTCATGACACAGCTTCCTGAGCAGAGCAGTAAAAGTAGGGCAGTGAGGCAATGGCAGAAAACATCCATGGCATGTTAATTAATTGGGTATTTAGTAATCCACTGTAGTGAGATTATTTGACAAGGTTTGGGCAAGGAAAATGGAAAGTGAAAGTTTAAGACTTAAAACTGGAGGTAGATTAAAAGCATGTTGCACTTGGGCAGCATTTCTAACTTAAGGAATCTCTTCTGCCTTATGGAAGCCCCCAGTTATTGGAGCTGTTGTTTAATATGATTAATTCAATTTTCTGTTTATAGCATTTGTGTTTGCAGAGCTGAAATGTGACTTCCAAAAACACAAAAGGCTACCTAAAAGGCTAATAACCCTCACCTTCCTCCCCAACCAAATTCCCCTTTTCTTGATATTTAAGAGGTCTTAACTTTTTAATTCTTATAGAGTGTCTAGGACTAACATAAAATGCTGCAATGCCATTGCCTTTGCCTGGAGCTCCTGTTGCTGCAGTGCAGAGGACCCACTGGAAGGTGACAGACTCACTATTGTGGAACATTTAAAAATTATTATTTAAACCCAGCTGCAAAGGGACAGAGCCAGACTTTCAGCAGCATCTTCTTAAAATAGCAACTGTTTTACTCAGTTTATAAATCTAAATACCATTTATGGACAAAATCCCTCAGACAGGGATGGGATCCCCTTTTGATGCATGAAACTTGTGTTTCAGACTGCGAGAATCAAATGAAACTGCCAAGATAAAGGCAGATCATGGAAAAACCTACAGACAGGCGGCAGAGGTGATATATGAGCATGGATATGCATACAGACCCACAGGCACTGCATCACTGTTCGTTTAACACCTACCAGTGCGTGAGCACAAGGAATGAAAAAGCCCTTGTATCTGTCACTGTCCCTGGGGACAGCCCTGTCCCAGCCCCTGCCATCAGCAGCAGGGACAGCAGATCCCAGGGCAGCCTGGGATTGCAGCAAAGGCACACAAAAAGGGCAAGAGGACTAGCACAGACTGCTGCAAGAGCAGGCAAGAATTGCCTCCATGATGACAAAGAAGCGATTGCACAATTAGCACAGAAAGAAACAGGCTGCTACATTTGTCACCTCTCCAGGGAGTGTCGCAAGGTCTGTGAGTCCCTCAGTGCAACACCTTGTATTCAATTCAGTGTAATGAGCGCAAAATCTCACCAATGAGGGCTTTTTTGGTGTAATTTTAAAAGTTACTAGGGCCTGAAGATTTTCAGGGGTGTTTGGGGTTTTTTGTTACCACAAGCTGGATACAAATAGTGTCAATGACTTTCAGCAGTACCTTATTCTGGCTTCCAGGGATAACCTGTGGAGTTGGACATGGACATATTAAAAATGCTGAGTCAATCGAAAGGTAAAGAAGTGTACTGTCCAGTTCTCACACCTGCATCTACATGGATTTAGGATCTGAGCACATGGATGTCACTGACCTAAATATGTTGGGTTTACATCTCTGTTGGATCACACATCTTTCCTCCATGTTGATGACACAGCAATGAAGAATTTAGAGAAAGAAAAAACAAAATTTAAGCAGAACCCAGAACTCAAACATTTTGCGTAAGAGTGCCTGAAACATCACATTTTTAAACAAGTGCTGTAGTTTAGCTCTAAACCTGGTTGCATCTTTGTAAATGCAAGAGACAGACAATAAGTAAGCATAATTAGATATATTTGTAGTTTCCATCTAAACATTTCAAGAGCCAGAAAGAGTATTGGGTAGGACTGAGTGCACAAGAAGTTAATGTACTACAACTTTATTTATAAATAAATTCTGTGAGGCATGATACAAACAACTTTTCTAGCACAAGACTTAAATTCTTGCCATATTTTCCTTAAACACTTTGAGGAGTTTTGATTATTCTTTCAGAGAAACTGCCAGTGTCTCATACAAATCTCTCAGATAGTTTACCGAACTGCTATGAAGGAAAGGTCTCCAATACCAGTTTGCTCTTTGCTGCTGTTGCTGGGCTCTGCTGAGGAATTGCCTCACAGGTAAATTTCAAAGTGAGAGAAAAGTTTGACAGCAGCTGAAAGAATTTGTGCCTGCAAGATAGACAGAAAGCAGTGCTGCAAGATCAGGAAGGAAGGAAGACCTTTCCATCATCAGCCATCCCTTGCTCTAAGAAAATACAGGTTTTTAAGTGCGCTGGCTGTGACACCATTCTACAACCACAGATTCCTGCCTCTGTCAAGTGAACACCTGAGTCCCTCTGGTTTGTGCAAAGTTTTGCATTTCTGCTGTCAAATATAGGGCAGAGCCCCACACCTCCTCCTGCTGCCAAGCCTGGCTTGCTGACTCCTGCCCTGCATCACTGGAGAGAGATTGCTTGTACATCAGAGATTACTGCAAAGTCCAGACCAGACCATTCTTGTTCGGGGAGAAAATGAGAAAGTACAAAAGGTGACTGCGGGTTATGTTTATAGACGTTCTGTGCAACAGCAAAGCCTTACAGAAACTAGAGAATGCACAAGGGCACCAAAAAATACCAGTTCCATGCGGATTTCATATGTCACCTACCTGTGAATGATCCACATAGAGATGGGGGTACGAGCTAGCTACAGCCATGCCCAAACTAGGACAGCAGTAGACATTTAAGGCATATTTGGAAATCAAAGCAGTACTTGAATTCTAGATTTAAAGATCGTGTCTTGGTGTATGTACTCAGGAAAGGCTAAGCAAAAGTTTTAAAAGCAACTATAATTCAAGCATTTCTTTTGCGTGTCCAGTTTTGCATCCACGACTACGTTCTTTTGACACAGATGTACATGCATCATTTACCACTGATGCAATATCTATCTGTGTGATACACAGTGCTCTGTGACATTCACCAGAAATTCTCAGGAAGGAAATCCTGACGGCTTGGCACTGCCTTTGTGCAACCTGCCCTTCCTTCCTCCTTTGTACAGTGCAGAAAGTACAGGGATGTCCTCCACCACCAGCTGTACATCTAACAGCACAGATCCCCTCTTATTCACTTCCTGGTACAGTTCAGGGTCACTTATCCACTATTCACAAATAGATACACTGTGTTGTCAGATGCAATTTCATGACATAAAATAGAACTTACCTTATTCCTCTCCTGGCATGCTCTATGCTCTTCTCGTTGTGCTTAGTACACAAACAGTAAATACATGCATTTAATGTGGTATTTTGTCTCTGGTTTTGAGATAGCCTGCTACTTTTAGCTAAGTAGCTCTGAATTTGTGTGCTGGATCTCTGGGATAATTCATCCTGCAGTAGGATCAGTAGATTACCATTGACTTCAAAGAAGTTTAAACCTAATCAATAATTTTGAATCAAATACTTATTTTTTCAATAGAAACAGTGCTTTGTGATACTTTTGCTAATGCTTCATCCACCCCTTGTCACTTTTGATACAATCTGTGATTAGGATTGCAAAGGCTGGGAAAATGCAGGGGAGGGAATGGAAAAACGCTAGAGCTTCTGGTTTGGGATCTATCTGAAACGCACTGATGGGTGCTGATAGCATGTAGGAAACACAGTTACAACAAAACACAAACTGCCACCAAGATGTCCATAAATAAAAGAACTTTTCCACATCCAGCTCATTTCAAAGCAGACAAATTACAGTCTTTGTTACATTGAGGTTTCTGCACTGAATGTTATTCTCAAATAGTTTTTAACATGGCAAGACAGGTTTTTCCTGTAAATGGAAATGCCAGTAACTTTGAAAGCAGATTTCATTATCTACCTACATTCAGTTATACAAGTATTAACCATTTGCATGGAGAGGTTTACCTTTGGCCATCTATGCCAGCAGCCAGCCATTTGCAATCAATAATGTCCAGCTCTGAGCTATAACCCATATACACCAAGCATCTGCTGCCTGTCCACTTCGGCTGTGTTTTGGAAACACTTACTGGTCTCTGCAGCTGTTCTGGGTAGCTGGAAGACAACCTCATCAATACATACTCTGTATGAATTTACACCTCTCTTTGTTTTTCCGACCTGTGCTGCACGTCTCCCAGATACTGGCACAACTTTCCTCTTACCAAATGCAAACATCTCTGACAAAATCTAAAGTCTCTTCCTGACTGGAGGTCACATTGTTGTAGAGCGAGAGCCTTGCTAATGCCAGGGCTAATTTATTATTGGCTGGCGATTTTGATCCGATAACGTTATTTGTGTTGGTAGGTTGCTCACATGTCACAATCAGTGCAAGACACAGAAGAAGGAACACAGTGTTCTGCTCCTATTTATGTTTCTTGCTATGGTTCCCTCAAAGACTAACATTATTAACTTCCCCCGTCAGACAAATGACACTTAATTTCAGGTAATTTATACCCATCTCTTACACTTCAGGAGTTATTATATAAGTTTAAAATCTGATGGAAAACTGAAGTATAAATATAGCAATATGTTGTAGACATATTTACATCAAAATGGATGCTTCTGTCAAAATTTAGGACCTCAAGCCACCAGCAAATCACTAGGAGAAGTTGCACTGATTTCAGTGGCATTACTCACACTTTGCTAGTCCCAAGGTGTCAGTGCTTCCTTTCCAGAATTTTGGAGTGACATTCACAGAAGAGAGACCTGATCCTTGCCCATCAGGCTCTGGGCAAAGGGACATCCACACTTCACAGGGCAGGGTGGCCTCTAGCATGCTTGGCAGCTCTGTCTTGCAGGGCCTGAGTTGCTGCAAACACCCCCAAAAGGGACTCCACTGGGACCCAGTGGCATTGCAAACACCTGCAAGGATGAAACAAGAAGAGATCTGCAGAGAAGAGTCTGCAAAGCAAGTCTTCCACTTATGGCAAGAGCTGGGATAGCATCTGCTTCATCTGCTGTTGGCTGTGAAGCACCAAGCAACTGAAACACCAACAGCCATATATCGAGTGCAGCCATCGCACAACCTGCATGCAGGACGTGAAACAGGGAACAGGCTGAGGCTGATTATACACGTAGGAAACAGACCTACTTAGTCAGAGGCTGACATTTTTACATTGCTGCTTTCCAGAGCCCAACTGTGCTCCAAACAGAATAGTTTCCACTGTTTCCTTTTTCACACACACTCAGTTTTCCAAACCATTCACCTTTGGCAAAAAGCTTCATGCCTGGCCCCTGCTAGTAAGTCAGCTTGTTTTTAAACACAAACTGAACTCCTTCAGTTGTTAAAAATCTGGGACAGCAAATAAATTAGCTTCTACATCCCAGGGCTTTTTTCTTCATCATTGTCACTAAATTTGTCCATCCACTTCTTAGAATTTATTGTTCGTTTTCTGAATGAGACTTTTGCAGACTCATGACAGAATTATCTCCTAATAATTTAAATATGTAGCAGGGAAATTAGGTCTCTCATTGCTACACAGATTTATTTTTTTTTTTTATACATTAGCAAAACCTATTTTAGTCCTGTACTTTCTGTGCCATTGTTAGGTTTTTTTATGTGCGCACACTGACATTTGCATAATTTCCATGAGGGAAACTGAAACCTTTCAGGGAAACACAATGCAAAGTCCAGGAAGAGAAAACTTTTTAAACAGACATAAAGGAAACAACAGTGCCAAGGAACAACAGTGCCAAGGTTAATGGGGGAAAGGCTTTCCACTGTGCCCCAAGTGCTCTTGATTCTGGCTGCACTCCTTCTGACATGTTTTCTCTAAATCACACATTTTCACCAAACTGGTGTGTTTTGGCCAAGTGTTTCTATACTAGCCTAGAGTTCCTCTTCCCTGTCCAGCCATCCAGGAGCCACTCTGGCAGTCACACCTGGACCACCTGAGCTGGGACTAAGCCCCTCTGGAGCTACATATACCACACTCAATCAGACCAGGTTTCCTCACTGGCTTGGCCCCAGGGCTCCCATAGCATAGTCTCAGAAATATCAACCCCTAAAATAATTTAGTCTTGGTGCAATAACTAAGTAAGAAACTAGCAGCTCAAACTAGTACTCTGAGGAGGGACCCAGACCAAGGAACCCCTGGGCTTTTACACCCCCACAGTCCAAGTGCAGCAAAGCCCGGGGCCATGGGCAGGAGCCGTGTCTCTGAGTGTCCTGGCTGTGCCACAGATCCCTGTGCCCTTTGTCATGAAATGGGTTGGCAGCTCACAGTCTCTTTCCTCGGACTCCTGCCCCCCAGAGCTCAGGCTGCACTGCCCCTCAGGCTACCTGCACTGAGTGTACTCAGGAGCTCCTCTACAGTCTGTCAGCAAACAAAAGCAAACAGCCACAATGCCAATAAGCCCTGTCTCTCGTGACAAAACTAGTGAATCCCTCTGCACAGATCATTGTTTTCCAGCCCTCCCCCTGCTCTCAGCCAGCTTGTCCAGCTGGGCTCTGGCACTTGACAGGGCCTTCTGTTTCAGCTCATTGAAATGGCAGAAAATTATCAAGGAAAAAGGCTGTAATACATTTTATATTTTGTTAGAAAGATAAATTAGCTCAGTTATGGCTCAGAACTAGTTCAAGGATGGGGCAGGACTGCACAGCCAGGAGTGAGCAGAGGAAAGGGCAGAGGAAGGAAGAGGTAGGGCAGGGAGGAAGAAAAGAACAGCAAAACAATTTGTCACACTGGCCAGACAGTCACAGTAAACAACACTGAACACCTGAAAAATCTCATCCTGGCCATCAAGATATATTCCCTTGTTATTCTTCATGTTTCAGTCAGAGTATAAGAAATAGTGAGACTTAGTGGAATAGCAACAGTAATCTTAAAAACCTCCAGTGTTCAATGATACAATTCTGTGTCATAAGTTAGCACATTAACAAGTGGAAAGAATAATTCACCTGAGAGACAATACCAGATTTCTTCACTGGAGCTATCTTCTGCTTCCAAATTTCTTCTCTTTCTGTAATTGCATTCGTTAACTCTGATAATTTACTGCACAGCCTCTATAAACATTGTGCATCTTAGATAATTTTGTCATTCAACTTCCAATTCCCCATTTGCTGTTTCTTACCCAAATCTCCTCTTCTAGAAGGCCATTTAATTAATGACTACAATGGCAATGACATTTCATTGAGAGACACCAGCACAGTTCACAGCGTTACAGTATTTCCAGTTGTCCCTGTTACACACAAATTCAAAGCCAGGAGTGATAAAAATAAGGCAGTTGGACATTTTAAAACCCGTATATTCATATACACAACCTGTACATCAGCTTCCATTCATCTAAAGGCAAACTCTTACTCACATTATCAAGTTACCATATCCAATAGCTCAGAAATCTAGAGCTGGAGAAAGATCAAAAGCAGGAAGACTGCCAGGAAACATGTTTGGGACAATTCTTTCTCTTGTATTACCAGCACAGCTGATGAATTGTAGTTTGTTTTACAGTTATCTTACAGTTAAAAGTCACACAGAAATGTAGTACACACAACATGTTCAGCTTGGGACTGAAAAAGGATTCATGGAAATAAATAAAATAATTCCAAGAAAATGCAAGAGAAAGCATTATATTCATTATACACTGGGGCAAAAAGACTAAGGGAATATATGCTGATGACACAAAAAGACAAGGTCTGAGTTTAGAGCCAAATCTTTAACCTCTAGTGCTTACTTGGGAATTGCCTGCTGTCCTTTCTCCACATTTCTGGTACAGAACACCAGAATTATTCAATATTACTGTTTTTACCACTCCTTCTTTACAGCTATTCACCATAGCATAGGTGAGAAAGGTGACCAAGGACTAAAATACTCCAATTCCCTTCCAAAAGAAATGTCAGGATTTTGGACTCATTTCTATATCTTTTGGTTTCCTCATTACNTTTGCCTTTCTTGTTTCTTTCTTGATTTCACTTATAACCTGTGGGAACTTATAACCATGTGGGAACCCAAATTAATCTCAGATGCAATGTAGCACTGTATTAGTGCAGCAAAAAAATTACTCTTATGACTTTCATAAGGGCAGAGTCACTTCACATTTATTATACCACAATACAGTCTTCATGTATTGTTCATAGATATTAGAGCTTTCTTGCACATATTGTAGAATAAAACCTCATTTATTTTATGCCTTTTTCCACTATCACATATCAAATTCATCCCCCTTATGTAACTCCATCTCCTCATTTTTTGGTACAGGCAAAAGACTTCTTTAATCTTCTCAGTAATCTAGATTTATCAAAAATAGTGTTGATGAAAAAATGGACAGAGAGGAAGAAAAAACATACAGAACCACAGCTGGGCTAAAACTTTGATAGTCACAGAGGAATACCAACTGCATTGGCACCATCAACTAAAATTAAAGGGTATTGCACAGTCCAGCCACCCAGCTCTGGCAGCTGGCAAGTTCTTAGAGGAAGAGCTTTACTTCTCCAGAAAATCCATGCCTAAGCAAAATGCTGAAATGTTTGTCTTCTTGTTTACAGCAATATCATGTCTTTTAAAAGAGCAACCCTTAGCCTACAAATGAGGAACTCAAGCATTTATAATAATATTTTTTATATAAAACATGAATAGTTTAAAATTGGGTTAAAAAAGTCTGGCTTGCAGTGCTTTATGGAAGATGGAAAATAACACAGTCAACAAAGAAACATTATACTGCACAAGAGAAATGTTCTAATCTATTCTTAACTCACTTTTATCAATAATCCACATAGCTGGCTTCTGGCCATCCCAGATGAATAATTTAGAGCCAGGAAAAAACAGCGATTTGGACAGACATTGTCCACATCTGTAATTCATCTACCTTGCTATATTAAGTCACTCACCTGTTAAAATCCAATTTACTACCATATAGACAAATATGCTTAAAGGTTACACAGCTAAAAATAACACTGCCTCCGGGATTTTCTATACTGTGGAATACATAAATTATCCTTGTCAGTATGTTGCTATATAAAGGCATTGGCTTGTATTTCTAGAAGCAGACTTTTCAAAGTTCAGTCGGGGGTTGCATTTTGCTCAAATAGCTTTGCAGCATACATAAAAATGTGCATTCTGTTTTTAAAGATACTTTATTACTGCTATTATTTGGCAAAGAAAGATATCAGGCTCACCATAGGGAATAGCAGCACATGCCTAAAACTAACAAAATTGTGAGGTTTTGGTTTTCCCTAATATTTTTTGCAAGTACTCTACAGCTGGTCTAACATATTTTCCTTCTGCAAAGTCACATGCTTTTTCTTCTTCAGGGAGGCTGACAAGGCAGCTTCAGTTTCTCCTTCCCTCCCACTGCTGCTGACTCCCAGCTGGAGCCTGGACCTGCACTCTCCATCACCCCTCCCTCCCAAAAATCCTCCCATCACTTGCGACACAAGGGAGTCGTTGCAATTGTCAGGCAGCGCCTGAGTTTCCACTCAGGGCTCTCCTGAGCTCGAGGGAACATGGCTTTATTCCACCTTGAGCATCGTGAATAAAACCATTTGCAAAGCTCTACATGTGCATCACAGCCTCCGCGTTGCTGTTGCTGGAGCCCTGGTAGGGCCTATTGGAATATTTATTGTTTGTCATTATGCACAAGATGGAAAAAATGCTCTTCGACTCTTGGGAGCCTGAGATGACTTTCAGTGGCCTAAAAGTGACAAAGGTTTCCATCTCTAATACGGATTTGGAAACCACTAACACGTAGAGTTACCTCTACAGCGTACATCTCCAGTGGCCAGGGCATCACCCTTCAGTGCCACTCAGCAAGACCTTACTAGAAATGAGTGAAGTTGTCTACATACAGCCACTGTCTTGCAGTTTCCTTCTCCTAATGACAATGCAGCAGAAAAGGCAGTGTGGCAGAATGCCAGTTACATTAAATGCAAAACATGCAGGTAGTGAGCTTTTGTCCATGAAAAAAGTTTTTGAAGGGTCAAGAAAACAATGGAAAATCGTAGTTTTAGAGTCAACTCTATGCCAAGTATTGCCAGAAACAGAGAGAGTTTCTGCTGCAACCAAGCAGATGGAAATGATTCCATTGTTCAGAGATAAAGCAGGGCTCCCACCCGGGACCTGACCGCACAATTACACTTTTCTGCCTTAATCAAGCCTTTCCACCACTCCCCACGGGGGTGGGTTGGTTCAGGAAGAAAGTTTGATACTGCAGCTATTTTTACTTTTTCTCCTTATTTCTCTTGTCCAAAGATGCAAATGCAAGGACAACTTGACCCATGAAAAAACAAGAAGCTTCCTTTGATAAACAGGATGTTGGGTTTTCTATGGAGTCAGACACACACACCTGTTCTCTTTGTGTCTGGGTAAACATCCTCAACTCCCCACAGATCCTTCTACATACTGGACACATTATGCATCATGCATCTTCCTCTAGCTGTATTCACCCCTGGGCTTCAGTAGGAGAAGTCAGTGTGTTTCTCAGCATGCCCATGTCGTTAGCAGAGTACATTAATCACTCATTATCTTGTTTGCAGTGCTGAGACAGAAAAGCACAAAGATGAGTAGATCAATCCTTTGACAAACATTACAAAGAAATACTCAAGTTTTCCTTTCAGCAGAACAAATATTGAAAAGTGAGTTGACAAAACACAAGGTCAGCTGGCATCCTGGTCTATAGCATTACTTATATTTACTTTCTCTTATCTAACTCGAATAACTTGTATTCAGGATATAAGCATACACTTCTGTTTATCTTTCCGAATATAGTACCATGACTGGGGTAAGCCCCTGCTGGAGTGAAATTCCACTCAAGTCAATGGTATCCAGCCATGTTCCAACATGTGGGCTGGATTATCTTTTGTTTTGATTATTGAGATGACATCCTTAAGCGGTGCCATAGCTCCAGGGAAGATCAGCTCTGCCCACGTTGCCCTGCAGACACAGAGGGTGGGCGCTCCAGCCTCTGTCTCCAGCAGGAGACTTGGGATACCAACCTCCTGATGTGTCTGAGCAAACACACAAAGAGCAATGCCCACCTTTCCCCACTTTTGGTGGGTCCATCCCCCTCACCCAGTTTTCTTTTTCATGGCTCCATTTTTCTCTGTCTCCCCAGAATCATTTCAGTTGCTTACGTGCCCCTTTTCCCCTACTTTGCCCTCAAGGACCATACAATTCTGCAGGAATGGCTGCCTTTCTCCAGAGGAATCTGACTGCAACACATCAGCAGAAGTGCAGACACAAGATACTAAGTTTGAGTCAAAGACAAGGTTTACACACTGCAGTGAGGGCACAGCCCCTTCAGGCAGGGGCTCCCCCAGCAGGTATGTGAGCTCACACTTACCAGGACTTGGCTCTATATATGAGCAGAAGGGCAAAACGTGTAAGTTGACCAGATCACAGAAACCTAGTCTGGCTTAGGGTTCCAGATAGGAAAACAACACTTGGGTTTCATATTTTTCAAGCCTTTAAACCCAAAGCAGTAGCAGCTCATGAACTGCAGTTGACTTTTGACTCTGAATCATTTGACTCTGAAGACTGAATACTAAAGCAGCAGCATACTTACGGACCTGAAACTTTTAGGCTTTGCACAGCTCCAATTTATGGGCTAATACAAAACTAAATAAGATTAATATCTTTGCTATAGCAGCTTTTTTTTAGAAGTTGTTTTGACAGACACTTAGTGGCAGTCAGTTTCAGAGATGTAAGTGCAAACCATCATATCACTGTTGCTGGAAAACAAATAGTCCTTTTTTACCAGCAACGTGGAAATGAAGTAATGAAACAAAGAACACTGAGGTATTTGATGGCTCTACACCTGTGATTCAGCTCTTCAATTCAGGGTAGCAATTTTCTTGGAAGATAAAAGAGAGATACAATATATGTAATAAATGACAGACTATCTTTAAACATTTATCATCTTAATAATAAAAAGACAAGGAGAGAGACAGGAAATCAATACATTAATTTTAGAAATAACATCAAGAACAATGATCTGAGGGAGAATAATAAGAGGAAGCTGAGAAGATAAAGCACACTAGAGTAATTTTAGACAGAAAGGCGACAGTAACATTCTTCTAAACTAGCAGGGGGGCTATAGTGAGGGCCATCTGCGTAGCTAGAAGTTATAAATAGTATGGAACAATAAAGGACAAGAAATATCAGAACTTGTCAAGCTGAGGGAGAGGAAAGAAATCAAACTTTACAGTCCCATAAGGCTCTTTGTGCAGTAACTAATACTCATGTGAGTGGGATGCTACTATCTTCCTCATCAGTGTTTACAAAGTGTCCTTCTCACTGCATGTCAGAGTTAGAAAGAGCAGGGCTGAAGAAAAACCTAATGTCAGGGTTGCTGGCGCATAGTCACAGGGTAAGATCAGAACGCTTGTAATTGAGCATTTCTTTCCACAACTCCTGTTGCTGTGAAGTTGATAAAAGTGACTGATGAGCTTCATGACCAGCTCGTCTTTGAGAAGAACCACTCCAGAGCCTAAATGTTGTTCCTTTTTTTAGCAATCAAGTCATTGCACAGTGATTACTTTTTCTCTTCTTGAGAAGATTTTACCTGACTAGAAAAGCATTCTTCTGACTGCACAGATTTCTTCCCCTCCATTTTAATTTGCTTTAGTCAAGCATCAAGGTACAATAGTTGCAGACGTTTGCTATTACTCTGCAATGTACAAGTAGAAGTAACAAACAAGGTGAAGTGAGAAAGAAGAGATGCAAGAGGGGCACTGTAGCCAAAATAAGAACCACAAAGAAATACTTGTTGTGACTTAAGAATTTTTAATTATTCCATTAGATGAAACCCAGTCAACCCAACCTCCCAACATATTTAATGACTTTGTCCAAGTCAGCATCTGGATATTTAATTGAAATTCCTTATTTAGCTTATGAAAATCTATTTATAGTAGTCACTGTAACCATTCAGTTTTCAAACCTTTCATGGATATTTCATTACCTTCTCTGTTTTCCAAAATGAGTCATTCTTCCTTCAGAGCCATTTTTGAAGATGACAATACAACACACGGAGATAATGCAATATTGTCCTTCCTCCAGACATTTTCTCATTAATTTTCTTATTTTATTTCAGATGTTATTATAAACACATATGACATTTCTATTGTTCTTAGGTCATCAGTTGCTTTTAATCAGCAGAATTTCAGTTCAGTTACCAGTTCTAATGAATTCTTTCTCACTGAAATGAGTAGAATGATACAGATAAACATTCAGTTAAGATTTGGCCCAATTACATAAATAAGTTAATGCCTGCAGCAAGAAATGATTTCTTTCTTTTTAAACAGCTAGAGGAACAACAGTTCATTTAATTTTATAAAAAATTAAGGACAGTATAAATAGGAAGAGCACTGAAAAATCATCACATATGTGAATACAGTAATGCAAAGGGGTAGGCAGAATCCTTTTGGATCCACTACCAACTCTTTAAATTCCTTGTGAATCAGTAGGCAGTTTTCTCCCCCAAAGCACTAGTGAACAGCACCTCTTAGACCAGCACAGTCTAAATCTCAGAGTTTGGTAAACATCAGTTTGAAATATTTTAATAAAGCAAGGTTGATCCACTGTGGTAATTGCTGGTACATTAGACATGAGGGGGGAGAGGAGGTAAAGGGAGTAGATACCAATTTGCACTCTGGCCTTCTGTCCTCCTGAGTGTGGGATCCCTGAGAAGCCCTTGGGGTGGGAGAATCTGATTTACCTGCCACTACAGCTGTGCCACAGAGGACAAGAGGGCCTCTTTTGTATCTTAACTGAGTGGTGCAAAATTAACATCCTTACCTGGGCTCTAATGAACAGAATCAGCCAAAAGGAGGCTTTATCACCCACCTCTTTTGAGTAGGAGGGAGTTTTGCCCAACTTCATGCTTCTAGATACAAAAAATAAATCTAGGTTTGGACTCACTGCCAAGCTTTCTTTTAAGTTTAGTGAAGAGAAATGAATATTTCAAAGTTGTTTACTCCACTTTAAATGGAAAGATGTTTAAAATAGAGCAAGCAAACAACTCTCCAGATGAATGTATTTCTTTGCACTGAGTTTGTGCTCGGTAACTGCACCTGTGTATCTGAAGTGGGTGAGGTAAACCCCACCTTGTTATTTTTCATTGGAGTAGTTGTCTGAAGGCAAAGGGCATGATCCAATTTTCAGTTTTGTCACTACCACCACTGGCATTCATTTATACACCAAAAAGAACAGTGGGCTCCCTCCCAGCTGTCCAGGAGGCATTCAGGAAAACTCATAAATCTCTCCCCACTGTGACCACCCAGACAGCACAGACCTGCAGGATGCTCAACACAGGTCACTGCCAGATCATAATTTGCAAGTGTTGATTAAAGAGTGCTCTTGGCTATTTTTAAATACTAGAAAACAGGCCTAACAAGGAAAGATAATTAAACTATTCTGTATTTGGAAACATACTTGCTCACAATGGATTTGGCTTCCCTTGCTCCTTTCTGACTCCAGTGATTCAATTTTTCATCCTCATCTTCAAACTAAAAGACCAGGACCAGATGTGCTTGATACCCATGTGATTTCTATGACTGATCTCTCTAAATACACTGAAAAATTCTTGTCTTAGCTCTCCTCTGCATGTCTTCCTCCCTTTGCTCTCCTGCAGCCAAGAAACAAAAATACCTCAACCAACTGAAAGGTCTATTCGACCTCATCATACACAGTTCAGTCAGAAGCAACATTCTGAGAAAAGGTTTTGTAATACCATCCTTTCTGCTGTGCTACAGGATTAACTTTCATGCTGGTTTCATGTAAATAATATGAAATCTGAAAACTATAAAGGTATTTTTTTTTGCCCTGCTTTCTGTATCATCAGCTGGTATGTTATATGGCCAAGAGAAATGAAAAACTGCATTTTGTGCAAACCCATGACATTTATGTTAGTTCCACTGAAGAGCAAACAGTCTGTTTTGTTCTCCAGAAATATATATAGGTTTTAGTTAATGGTCTTTAAGAGAACCCACAGCATTCATTTCTGAAGTTATAAATTCCAAAGTGCTAAAGCTATTGCAAGTCAGCAGAGCTGACAGTCTCAGCAGCCCTGTCTTAATATAACTAGTGACCAAAAATCCCCAATAAACAAGTTAACTGATAAATATCCTACAATGTAGAAGATAACTTTAGCAAAGAGATCATCACTAATCCTTCAGATTTATTTAGGAGATTATATTGACAAATTGTTGGTCTTTAAGATCTACCATTTTTAAACTTCACAATTCAAGATTTCAGTATGTTCCACCACTGTATGTATTTTATATTCACATGAACTTACTAGGTAAATTTTAAAAAATCCTTATTTTCCTTTTATGGATCACAAAAGATTGTTCTGCAGAGGAAAAAGGAAGTTAACTTGTTTCAGCTTTTCTGTGCAAAGCATAGGAACACAATTTACCAGTTGGATATGAATAAAGAGGCCCGAATCAGCCTTTTGAGAGCAAGGCTTGCTTGTTTACTATAAAAAGCCAAACAAGAAACAAATGAAAGAAACATTGAGAAGAAGCAGTGAGCACTTCCTGCACAGAATTCTACAAGTTAAGACCACAAGAACTTCTGTGGCCCGGGAATAGGCTGAATTTGGAGATGGGAGAAAAGTACCTGACTGGTAGAACAGTGAGATTCTGAAAGAACTTCCCAGAAGGAGAGGGTTAGGACAAACAGAAACTACTGAAACATTCCCAGGTGGAATTTGATTGGTTTAAGCTGGTTACCTTTAGAGCTATAACGTTATGTCTGTCCAACCGAGACTATTGGAAAGAATTTTGGTAGCACGACTGAAAATGCAGAAGTTTTCAAAGTTGTGGAGATCTGCTCTCCTACAAAGCCAAACAGAGTAGAGTCCTACACTCACAGACCAGCAGTACAGTGATGAGACTCAGCTTCATCTACTAATTTTTCTTATTGAAGATAAATTTGCATTGGATACAATGGGACAAGGGAAAAAATATATTAAAAGCTGATCCACAGGGACCACATCAATTATTAAAGGCATGCTAATATTTATGTTCATATTTTACTAAGGTTAATCTGAATTTTCACATTAGTTTCCAACAAGACAAGTGGATCTCTTAGAGAAGGCCAGATACAGAAAATGGACTTATTACTTCATCTTGTCCTTAAAGTAGCATCTCTGTGTCTGTGTTCAGCTATTCCAACCTGCATGTTCAAGTTGAAACTGAAATGGTTTCCTTTGGATGAATGCCTGCAAGAAATGTACAGAAATCAACCTTTGTTTACTGTTCCAGCACTGGTTTTTGTCACTGCCAGTATCTTCTATCTCATGACAACAAAAAGTGTTAGATATCTTGATGGTGAAAAATCACAATCCCTTCTATGGAAATGCTGTTAGTACCCTATGACACACTGAAAACCTCCTATAAATATTGACATTTGTATGTTAGGCGAGATACCAGGAAAGCAGTCACTACTGTTTGTAAACAAGCTGTACATTGAAGAGGTCTGTGCTGGAGTATCTTGCTGTTTCATGGACTTAACAGTACAGTTAAACAAAAAATCACTAACCCTAAGAGCAGATTTCCCATGTAATCAAGCATTTTCCTGGAGTTCATTTAACATTTGTCAAGCACCTACACCAAAATGATACTTAGACACAGTAAAAAGAACGTAACAGGAAGAATCTTCATGAAGTCCTACAAAACTACTGCAAATTCTGCAAGGGGGCAGAGAGGGAGAGAGTGCAGGAGTTGCTCCCTTGCAGGCACTGGGCATCCGAAATGCTGCAGTTACTACCATTTGCAGCAATCCATTCCCACAGTGTTTACCATGTTTTAATAGTTACTCAAAGGCTGGCAGCACAATCCCTCATCTCAGTGCTCTCATCTAGAAATCTTAAATCCTGCATTTCCTTACTGAGTGTATCATACAGGATCAATTACGAGTTTCATGGTATTTTCACTGGAAAAATACAATGAACAACAAATTTTTAAAAATACTCTACAGTAATATATCATTGTTCTCTCTAGGCGCCAAATTGAAAGGAATGAGAGATGATTACATGTTAGCAAAGCAGCACTGGAAGCCTAGTGGGGAGAACAAACTTCTGCTCCACAGCTGGGGATAAATCAACAAATGAAAGCTTTTCAAAGGGTGAAAAAAAGTTAAACTTCAGAGTTTCATTTCAGCCTTCTAAGTTTGGGCATAGCATATGAAGCAATCTGAGTGCAATCTCTACAGATGCAAAGTTCATAGACATGACTGTCTGCAGAAGTGTATTAAAAGGGCAGTTATATTTGCTTTTGCACACAAATGGAAAAGATTCCCATATGTATTTACTGGGCTCTTTGACAATGTTATGGATTAGATTTGGTCAGTCAGAAGATCATTCAGGGTGGCTCAGTGTATCCTACACTTTCCTCAGAGCAACTGCAAAATGGATAGGTATTTCTGGATGAAATATCAGAAGACACAGGAAATTTCTTCAAAGAACCTTATCCAATCACTTCTTGGTGATCCTGTCCTTACTGTGGCTCTGATTGCTCCTCTCTCCTATCAGACAGATATTGAAGATAAAGCTGTGTCCAATCACAGAGTGCGGTTTATTAGTTCAGCTGTTGTTCAGACAAAAAGAACGATACTGCCACTACCCTTCCAGTTAAGCAAGACCTGGTTAAACATCTAGATGCACCCACTGAACTTTACATCTTTTGATACTTAGAACAGCAAAAAACTGCAGCACTGAGGTCACTCAAAGGTACTTAGTTGCAGAAGATAATACTGCAGGCAAGGAATTGCACACCTGGAAAACCACTGTCTTTTCAGGTTTTGCATTTGTCATTTTACAAACAATACAATCTAATTGGAATTTCCACATTCAGAGATTCTCATACAAGATATTTGGTCAAAATGGTATTGACGCATCTTATCTGGCAATTTGGCTCAAAATTTTCAATTATAATAAGGAGGATCAATTTTTTCTCTCTGCTGCCATGGACTTTAATAGGATTAGAGTTGTAACAGACCAGGATTTGTGTCACTTGCAATAAATTATGGCCTAGTGTCACTTTACTTTAGCAGGTTTCATTTCAAGTAAGTAATTAAAAAAACCCAAATGATCCTGGCAGTTACTCATTACAGCATTCAGTAAACACATTACCTCCACTCCATTGACTGGTAACACCAAGCAAACCCAAGAAATTTCTGGACAAAAATCTTCTTTCATCTGACCTGTAAGAAGGTTTTGTATATAGTTTCTTTCCTCTGCTTGAATCTGAGAGCAACTTAGTCACCAAGGTGTTTCTTGAAGTAGGTTCAGCTACTCATGTCGAAGTATTTTAACAATCTGCCTTTAATTTATAGCTGGAAGAAAAAAGACTGTTGAAACTTCAGCCCCTTGCACATTGTGGAAACTCAAAGCCTTGAGAGCTTTGTCCACAGACCCCACAATATGTATGACTCATGAATTGCTTTTCTTTTCTCAGTATGCAATAAAGAAAAATACTATTTATAGCATCATACAAACTATTAAGGAATTTCTTTTCTTTGAAGTTCAGACATAGCAAGGGAATAATAATTTGAATAAATGGTGGTATTTACAGTTTCTTTGAATTGGGGCCACACATCATATCTTGGCCAAATATGTGGTTATGATGAAGGATTCCAAAATTTCCCAAAATACTTCTGACATTCACAAGTTCACTGAGGTCTAATATCTGATTATTTTTGGCTCAGAAGTGACCTGAGCACCAAAGTAATTTTAAGAACAGTAACAGAGGAGCAGTTCCCTTGCCTTAGGGCTCTCATTTCCATGCCTCACACTGGATCTTTACGTATATCCTCAAAAAGGTCCTACAGTTCTCAAAAAATGCTCTCAGTATGATTTTTCAAAAGCTTTCAGCGCAGGCTCATCTGTTTCCACAAAAGTTTGTGGCAAGAGCTTGGTAAAATCCCCTACAGCAGAGAGTTATAACAAGTTGTCTATTACGTGACTCTTACTGCTCCTATCAGTTGTGCTCAGAGAACTTAAATCACACAAGAAATAGCTCATCAGTGTCCATTTTGGCCCAGACTAAGGAGATAAAAAAGTCTTTCCAAAGATGACATTTGAGGCACAATCAGCTGTAACAAGATGTTCTAGAATGGCACTGGGTTTACGGCAGATATTTCACACAGAGAAAAACTGCTCTTTTTCTGAAGCTGATTACAAGGAAGACTAGGAAGTATCGTCTTACCAAAAATAAGAGGAAATGAGTTGTTTCGCATGAATCAGAGGAGAAATGTACGTGCAGTTCCAAATAATGTGGCACATTTTAACTTAGGCTCTAATATGCAGCCCAAAATCCAAGTGTTTAAAGCTGTGTTCAGATATATTAGTTTCAAGCCTACTCTATTTAGGTTCAAGTCTGTTTCTTATGCCTGCAGCTCAGTAACATTTTCAAATCTAGTAATAATTCTGTAAGAGACAAATAAGACAAAATACTCAGTGCAAAACTCCCACCCTGTGTGAAGTGGAACATGGTAAAGGTCTGTTCAGGAGCAAACACCAGAAAAAGTAAGACAGATGTCTTCTCTTCAGGCCTTTCTTCATCTCCCAGGCACTGGTAGTCAGTATAAGAAAAGAGCCTTCAAGAGTTCTGCTATGGAAATAACCCTAGTTCTACTCATGGTGCAAAATGTATTCTCCTGCAGCTGTTCATTCTGCAGCACAACTTGAAAAAGCAGTAAAAGAGGGTTTAGAGGAAAGATTTTAAAATATGCTTAATTTAGACTTTGCCTTCCCCGCCTTCCTGGAACACTGCAAATCCATACAACATTCATGGATCCTGACAGCGGGTGACCTTTCCTCTTATAAACAGAATATTGCCATAAGATTTTGTTTTCTCTATTTTCATTCAGAACAATGATATAGGAATTGAATGCAATAAAGAGCAGCTGCTGAAGCACATACTGAAACATGACCTGGGCTGAAGGAACAACTGTCGCACTTTGCACACAATTCAAAAGGGCATTTGGGTTCCTGCTGTCACCAGAAGTTGCATTTTAATCATTACAGAACATGATATGCCCGAGACAACGATGGAAGAGCCGCACAAACAGCCAGTAATTTTCCTCAGGTCATGTCAGGCAAAAAGTACCATAGTTTCTTTTCTCTCTATCTGATTTTATGCCAATATGCACTCGGGAAGCTGTCGTCTGGCCTTTCAGCCCCTGTAATGTATTGCATTAATCTTCCAGTTCCCACAAGTTCATAGTTAAAGAGCTTCTGTTCACTTATGTCTGCCTCGTAAAAGATCTCGTGTTGTTTTTCTCCCCACCCCCTTCAAGATTAATAAACATTCTGCTAAGAAAAGGCTTCAGCATCAATCAGATTTCATAACTGATTAGGCGGGAGGTACTCTGGCTGCATTTGAAATGGGCCTCTTTTGACTGTTTTTGCTTCTAAAATTAGTTCAGCTGTTTCCCGAGAGAAGCCTCTGGACAGAAGCAAGCACCCCCCCAAGGCAGTGCACTAGAGCTGTGTCAGAAAGCACACTCCACTGTGTCCAGAGTATCCAAGAAAACTGAGACACTGCTCTCCTCCCAGCCAGAAGGAAGGCCACAAAAGGCTTATGCTGCAAAACCCAGCCTGGAGGTCTCTGAAAGACGGTATGTCTTGTGCAACAGGGGAGAGCCCAAACCTGATGCCAGGGACAAAACGCTCAGCTTCACCCCCTGCAGAATTAGAGCTGCTGTTATTATTTGTGCCAGGACTTGTTCTCCCTTGGTTTGCTGCTGAGCAGCCACACCACCTCTGCCAACAGCAAGACCCACATTTCCCAGAGATGCCCTGGCTGCAATACTGCAGCCACCTGAAAGGCAAAGACAGCAATCCAGAAAGATGTTTCCTGCCCTCATGCATAAAAAGATGCTCTACACAATTTTTTTTCAGGAATTGTTGAATTCAGCCCATTTACTCAGTTCTGTGAAATTCAGTAGAATAAGTTTTGGGCCAAGGCATAAAAGTTCCAGTATCCCCCTTATAAGTAATGAATCTATGTCAGAATCTGTGCAGGCCCTGTATAAATATACAGGTTTACATCCTTCTGACAGTAGGGAAAAAATAGGTTACTTTTGCAAGACACACAGATCTCTCTTTGCTCAGATTTACTTTCTCCTACCAACCAGCCCATATTATGAATCAGGAGACAAACATTTCCCTCCGGTCGCAGTGCAGTGAGTTGTATGCAAAGGATTTTACAGGAGATGTTCCCATTTAAAATGAGGAATTGGAAATCCATGCCCTGTTATGGACAGCTCTGGAAGGGTGGGCTGAGGATGGATATTTAAATTAAATGCCATTTCTAACAACAACTCATTAGAAGAACAAGAATGAGACACTGACTGCTTTTGAAGCTCTGCTCTAGCAGTACTTAAAGGCAGTTATCCAGCTGTAACAGAATAGGAGGTATATCTAACATAAGTATATAGTTTCTTTACCTAACATGTACTGTATAAACAGAAAAGATGCTCAGTGAATGAAGCCAGCATTAAAAACAAGTAGATAGATAAAAACCAGACACAGCCTAGGTTTCTAGGTAACTAATAGTATAAATCCTGAGCATCCCTTTGAAGTAGGGTAACTTGGCAATACTGTGAGTAGCACCTTCAGGTTTTTAGACAAGGTTTGGGGTGAAATAGCAAGGCAGGAGTTCACTTGTTCTTTTGTTTCTTTTTTTCTGACACCATAATTAAAAGATTTGAATTTTAACTTCCACGATTTTTTTTAAAGATCAAAACTAATATTAGAAAAAGCAAAGGGAACATCTCTCTGCAGCTGTCAGTCTTTACACACCAGAAGTTTAATTTACACAAACTAATGCTGACATGCAACCACACGTAACAGTCAAAACTGGTTTTAAAAAAAAGAATTAACAAAACATCACTCACACCTACATATACAATAAGAATATTCACACTCCTATATTTCACATATTAAATAGGAATATGCAATACTAATATGCATGCCAGAACTGCATCTGCTCTTCTTCTGTCTGAATTTGTTGACCCAAAATGGCAATGGGAGGAAACAAAAACCAAAAACAAATGCTAAAATTTTACTTTCAGGACCTTCATTAGATTTTATTCCCACAATTACATAAAGACATGGGAACTAGTCCTGCTGCAGTCTGGTTTCGTGCCACTGAGTGCAGAGGAGGCAAACTCACTGGTGCCATCTGAGATTCCTGCACTCTATTGTCAACTTCTTTTGCTTTAGACCATGTATTTTTTCCTGTATCTATTAGGCCTTAACAAGAGCCTTTCAGAGGCTCCACTATCAGCTAGAGCCTAAGGATTACTTTTGAGTGTAGCTATTCATATTCAAATCTTAAAAAATAAGCTTTTCTAGTCTTTTCAGAAAGGGGATAACTGATATTTCCAAATCAAAATGTTTCCTAAGTCCATGATTTTATTCCTGCTGAAAGGAAATAGAAACCAGAAGTTATCATAACAGTTTTCTGGCAGACACACTAAGGACTGAGCGAGCTGGAACCTCCATTTCAGCAACAACATTTGTAACTCAGGTGCTCATGGTTAAACTTTGTTTCCCATTAGTCAAGAGCTCTAGGGTACATGTTAATGTGAAATCTGTGAGTGGCATTTGAAACATTTGTAGTTCTCCATATCCACAGCTAAACTTTACAGAAGGAAAGCTATCTTGCACAGGAAACTAACAAAATACCCTGTGAACTATGCATACCTATACAAATAAGATATTGCACTTGAAATTACACTAAAAGACATTATTCTGTTAAAAAGAGCTATGAAATAGCTCTATGAAAAGTTCACATTTGTTGGACATACAGGGGTTTAAAGGCAACGACTGACAGGCAAGAATGTTTTACTGTGACAAGGGAGATCTTGTTTTGGCAGGAGACTACACACAATTCTTTTCTTTTTCTGTTATTATTTTCTTTTTTTTTTTTTTGTGAAAGTAAAACCTTTCATAAGTGATAACATATCAAAATCATATCATTATTCAAGTAGGATTTTAAAAGCAAAATAAAGTTGTATGAGAAAAAAATTATTTCATAAAAATACTTCAGAAATTATTAAAAAAAAAAACAAAACCCAGAGAAAATGGCATTAAAAGCCCAAAGAAAACCAGAAAGTCTTGAGGCAGAAATGGAATGCTGTTTCAGGGTTTTTTTCAGTCCTGTTAAGAATTTAGACAGTGTCTTAGCTATAGGCATGACTGCTCTCTTTAATAATTAGTAGATGCCAAGGACTTGAAGATAAAGATGCAAACAAAATGGATCATGAGACAATTGATGCAACTGAACATAAGCATGAACTTCCTTATTTAATGAACTTTCAAAATGTTATATAAAGTGATTTCAGCCTAACTGAATTAATATTAACTTCTAGGTGCTTGTGATTAATTTAATATACCCTCTCAATCAGTGAATATAAGACTTCTCTACAGGAGAAGGACTATTGCCAGCAACTTGCTTATTATGATTTGCTTGAATTGTATTAAACCCCTACTTTTTACTTTGTATGCTGAAAGACAAATCATGCTAAGGGTCTGTGAATTACAAGGCAAATATAAACACCATTCAGACTCATCTGGCCTGGAAGAGGCAAACCCGAGATGCTACAGCAGTGCTTTGTGGTGACTGGTGAGAAGCCAGCAGAGACTGAACAGCAACTGAGGGCAGTCCTGACATTACCCCCATGCAGTCATCTGGGGACATGCTGTGCACACTGATTCTCCTCACTGCTGTTAACACAGAGGTACCCTTCCAAAAGTAGCCTATCATGTAAAATGTTGCCAAAGAAGATATCCTGACTGGCCGAGGGCAACCATTTTCACAGAAACTCTTGACATCCAACTCCATTACAGAATCTGAGAATTTAAGTCTGTATCTTTTAGACAGATGGTCTCTGAACTCCAGGGAAGTGTCATTCACTACTACAACACTGAGGGGGAACTTGGTGTCCAAAACAGTCAGTTTGGCCTATAGCAAACCTCCAGTGTAATGCCACTGCAGATCTTCCCCCTGTGCCCTCTGCCAGAACAGGAACTGAGCTCTGGAGAACAAAGGGTGACATGGTGTGCAGAGTCCAGTGCACACCTGATGAGCACATTCCCACAATCTTCTTTCCAAAGAAGTTTTTCTTTTAAAGCTGTGCGGAGGAACAGAGCACTGATGATGCTTACCTGCTCCATAACCTCCTCGTGGTTAAGGCATTCCCAAGGAGGAAAGCAAAAATCATCTCCCTTCTCCACAGTGAGACCACTGGATGCAGTGTAACAGTAGGGGCAGATGTACTTAATCTGGATAAAGGCAGAAAATAAGAACGCAATAAAAACCCGGAAACCCTCCACTCTCTAAGTAGCAAAGAGTTTTCTACATCATCTGCTGGCTCCAGTTTCTGCATTTTCACTCCAAATAATCATAATAAATTACAGTCATCCTGTAGTCAATTTAGATTATGCAGACACAGCCTGCAAACATGAAGAGCAAACAACGAGAGAGGATCCCATGCTATCAGCTCTGTTTTCTCAGAGTTTGAGACAAAACACTCCGTGAGGTCAGGGTATTCAGAAGGCACTTGTAAACCAGAAGTGGCTCCCCTGCAGGAGGATATCCAGACTTGGTGCTCCCCCTGCCTGGATAAGGCAGAAAGGAAAGAGCCTCAGCTCTGCAGCAAGCTCATCCTCCCAAGCTCCTGACATGCTTTATCTTTGGAAAATAAAGTATCTCAGGCTGACCAGTTTTTCTACCATCAGTATCACAAGCCCTTTTGGGCATGTCAGACATCATTAAGCCTGTGATGTGTTCCAAAAGATGAAAAGAATCAGTCAATAAAACTACCTGGCATCCATTAATAGTAATTGCAGCTCCCAAAGAAAAGCATGTCCCAACTTGACTTGGGCTCACACATTTCATTCTTGAGATACAAAAAGAGTTGGATTATTTGGTAAATCCGGAGGTAGTTTTAACAGCAAAGTGAATACAAACCTAATCAGTGTTTGTTTTATTAACTCTGTATGTACTACCCCTGTATGTGGTACATCACACACTGAAAAGGAAATCTATGCCTTAATGTTACCAACAAAGTGGACAAAGAGATCAAGCTATCACTGAAAAAATTACATTTGTCACCCACTTCTACCTGTAGTCAAAGAAATGGGGTCTTCAAATTTAAAAATCCATTACTGTATGCTTTATCCTGTAAGAAATAAAAATACAAAAGCATAGATTAGGACTGGATTTATTAACTAGTACCTCATGAAAAACTGACTAATATTTTGTAATTTCAAAGTAGTCTTTGCACCTATAAATATTATTCAATTGTTTTTCTTCAACCTCTTTCTATGTGGACTCGCGAAATTGATATATTTTGCTTGACCATTGCAGAAGAAAAAAGGTCAGGAAAGTAATTACAAAAGTAACACAGAACAAAGATATGTTTAGATAAATGTGAAGAATGGGAAGAGTACATAGAAGATTTTTGACTTTAATTGTTCAATACACAGTTTAGTACAACGAAATGGTGACCTCAAACACTGAGCATTTACAGTAAAGCATAAAACCTTGTATAAATAACGGACTAAGAACAATATGAACTGAAGCCCAGTCTAAATTAAACATCTCACTTTTAATTCATCACTCTCTCAGAGCTGCTCTGAACTTAGTTTTACTGAAGTCTGAAAGAAAACACCGGAGGTATTTCTTATCTGTTGCAGTCAAACACTAGGATCTCGTATTTGAAAACTATTTAGAAATACAGCAAGTAGCTACTTCAAGACAGGAACTAATCAAGTACATAAATTATATACACAGGCATGAGCTTTTCTACATGTCTACAGAAAATTACTTATGTAAGAAACCTCATTTTGGTAGGACTCTTCATATGGATATAAATAGGTTCAGAACTAAGAATCACTCAAATGCTGAGAAAAAACATCTTCATACACTAAAAGTTTCAAATAGCTTGTGACAACATCTAAAACACTCATGAAGCTCTTCAACCCCACTATTGATCATGTCATCAAAACAGAAAGCTCCCCCATATGTGAGACTGAAGTCCAAACCCTAATTGAAATATATAAAACAACCAATTAACATGGCTCATCTTTTAAAAAAAAAATATCAGTCCACATTAGTTTCTCTCACCAGTGGAGTGGCTGGTGCATCTGACATGCTGTTTGATTTTTCTACTGAATATTTCTATTTAGTGGGGTGAAATAGTATATGGATGTATGACTTCAAAATTATTTTATATGGACGAAGCAAGCCTTTACATAAGAACAAGGACTTTGGTTTCACTGCACTCAAAATGACTGTCTTCAGAGTTAGCCTTTTGACATATAGCAAGAGACTGTATTTACCAAGATACGGGGACTGTAAATTCAGGCTGTCTAGAATAGAACCCAGAGAATATAATGTACCCATTGTGTCTGCTGTGAGCACAGTCATTAAGATTTTACAGCAGTTGAGAATTATGAATTTTATTTCCTGCACACTGTGTTTGTATATGCAATAAACCATGTTGTAGACAGAATTCAGCTCTACAGAGAAAGAAGAACATGAAGAAACCTGGTTCTTCACTTCTGCTCTGCCATCTAATCAGGCATACTTCCACATGTTTCTTCCACTTTCATTACTTTCCTATTCTTGCCCCAGGTTTCTGAAAACAAAAGTCTCGGGACATTTTCTTGGACAAGACTATCTAACTTCCTTATCTCTTGTCTATCTTGTATATCTAGTTGTACTCATTTGTTTTGGAAAGTACGATGGTAGAACGTATGATGCAATTATCCTGATGCAAATGCTGCAGAAACATTACTTCAATGGAGCTCCATCTAACATGAACAACAAGTAGTTCTAGCAATATATAAATTCTTGTCCTTCTCACTTCAAGTCTCTTCCACTTCTGCAGAAGATGCCAAATAGTTGTCTGTGTGATAGAAAAGGCCACTTTTCTTGTTTCCCAGGCTGAGTATTCTTTGTTCATACCGGGCTCCATTTTTTAGCTCTGTTTTCAGTTTTTCATAAACTCTTCAAGTAGTTTCGATTGCAGTGGCATCTTGTATACAAGCATGGCTAACTTCTCAAGACAGGAGAGCATGCAATTTCTGCAGAGCATGAAGCCCCTTCAGTGACACCTGGCTTCCTCTTGGGTGGTCACAACTTTTACCATTTTTGGTATCCTGAGTCTGTGTTGAGCTCTAGGCACACTTTGTCAGCCTTTTGTGAAGCAACCCAGACAATACTGTTAATGGGGATTTGGTGGCTTCAAACTGCTAGCAGATGGCACAGCATGCAGCTTTGGGTGATTCATGAAATACAGAGAGGATAACAATCTACTGGAAGTGTCTCATCCCACTTCAAAACACTGTACCAAAATTCCAGCTGCACCAAATTTGGATACTGATATATCATTTCCAGGGAAAACAATTCCTCCCCTCCCCCGCCACCCCTTTGCCTCACACAAACACTGTTGGGCCAGACCCCCAAAGCCAACCATAGACCACAGTGCATCAATCAAAAGCATTTCTTAAAAGGTCAGCCAAACATTCTCTACTGGCTTTGACTTTTTAATTTCTATTTTACTGTAAAGTTACATATTTTAAAAGATCTTATAAACACAAAACATCATTAGCCATTCATATCCCATTTGGTAAGTGACATAAACACGAAATTCAGACTTTCCCACCTGTTGGAGGGATTTGAGCTTGTGAGGGAGATACATGAAGAAGGGGCATCTGTGTAACAAATTATTAGACATTTGACTTCAGTGTTTTCCCATGGGGACAGCTTCTTTGTACAAGTTGCTGAGAATTGCTTTCATGGTAAGGATATGTCACTGCACCTTGGGATTGCTAGCTAGAAGGCATAAGATGAAAAAAGCACCTGCAGTGCAGTGTAAGCACTGAACAGGCTCTCTAGAGTTACTGGATGTGACTGAGTCAAAGCACTTGAAGTATGGCACCAAGGGAAAAAGAGAAAAACTGAAGTTTAGAAGCATATTAAGCTTGAGAGTATCAGAGAGACTGTGATTGCTATGAAAAACAACTAACACAGAAATAGGAATCAAAATACTGAGACAAGAAGCAGAGCAGTGCTCCCAGAAAACAATGCAAATATAGCTATGCACATAAGCTCCAAAAATACCTGAGAATTCTTTGATACCTTATTTGTACCTTATAAGTGCAGTGCCAGCAGACTTGGCAAAGGTGAGCAGACCAGGTCCAGTGATGGTGATCATGTTTAGCCACAGTCTGGATCCTCAGATCTGGAAAGCCCAAGGTCAAGCCAAGAAATTGAACCAGCAGATAAGGGTCAGGATTGAATCTGTAGAGAGTAACCAGGGTCAGACACAAGCACTGATCACCAGGGGAGTCCACAGCAAGCAGGCAGGTCTAAAATCAAGCTGGAAAGTCGAGTCTACACGTCAAAGCCAGGGTCTGGCTGATCATCAGGGCACACAGCCAGGCATGGGAACGGCTGCAATGCAAGGATCTTAAAGGTAGCAATGGGTGGGCTCTGGCAAGGTGTTTTTTAAGCCAAAAGAGCCAGAGGCTTTATTCTGGATCACACTAAGTGCAAGAGGTTCAGGAATCTTCAAAACTTCAAGCCTACCATTAAAACAGAATTAAGGGAGAAGGGTGGCAAAAAGGGGGAGGGTTTCCTTTGGGCATGTAACATAGGCACAGTATTTTCCCTCTTCATTTGTCATGCTATTGTCCACATTTGTTGTGCAATAACAGCAAGTCCAACACAGTAATTTAAATGTATGCAGTGAAACTACCTTAAAGTGAAAATACAGCCTTCTTAAGATAAAGCATAAAACAAAGGCTAAAATTCTACATTCAAACTTTGTTTCTTTGACATTTCCTCCCTTCAATTGTAAGCTCTGATTTTCAAGTAACTTTATAACCAAAGTTTGCATATGTGTAACACATTCCTTATCCAGAATGGTAATATGATCACGAAAATTTTGAGATGGAAAAGGAAGAATGTGTCACACTATAAGCCAATTGAAATTCAGTTGCACTCATTACAATTTTCTATTACACTGCTCTTAATTATTTCCTTCAGTACTTTTCCTTACTTTAATTGATCAAACTTGTGGATGATATTTCTGGTATCTGAAGTATTAAACATTCTGACCAGGAATTTGTAATTAAATTCTTCTGAGTACTTTCACAAGCAACTGAAATACCTTCAGTGAAGCAACCACTGAACAGATTCCCCAGGCAGAACCAAATCTGGTTACTTTTATTGGACATCTTTATGCTTTTTTGCAATGTGAGAAAGATCATCCTATGTTTAATCAACCATTTATTGCAATTCACAAGAAGTGAGTCAGGGTTAGTGGAACAGGAATCACATACCACAGCATTATCCATTGCTACTTTCTCACACTAAATTTCTTGCTGCTTATGGAACTCACTGATGTTTCACTGTCAAGTCTGACTATCATGTTTCAAACATACTTAGAGTTTCAGATTCTTCATTACTCACATCCTGGACTGAACAAAAACAATTGCAGCAAACACCAACAGAATTAACTTCCTTCAACAAGCTGCAAGTCATGCATGTCAGAGTGTACTGCAGATCAGGGACTCTTTAGAGCAACATGTATTGAATTGAAGGGTCACTCCAGCAGCTCTAAAGAGCAGCAAAACTCTTTCACCTCAAAACACCCCACAAAGGCTTCATTTGCAACTTTACACCTGTGTTATCACATAATTTACTAATCATGTCATCACCCAGGGAAGGATCTTTCATCCAACTCTTTCCCTTTTTTTTTTTTTGAAAACAAACTCAAACAACTAATGATTTCTGTATCCATTCTTTCTTTGGCTTTCCCATACTACTCCCAATTTGGTTTTACCACTGTATTCCAAATTTCCCTCATTTTCCTTTGCCAGTGACAAGAAATTTTTTTTTCAAGGCAAAGTGTGAGGCAGAGAGTGCGAGAGACATTTTTCAAGATTCTTTGGCCAAGGTAGGACGTTATGAGGCTGGAGTTTGAGCTCTAGCAACACTAGTAAACAGCCTTACTATGTGCTGCACGTCTGCTGTACCAGCATCTGGTGTACCAGCTGTTTCCACAAAGGGGAGGCAATTTCAGCAGGAATAATTTAACTTTTCCAGAAAAAGTATTTTCTCTGCTTTCATATGGAGGCATCTCAGTTCCTGTACTCATCACTGCAGGTACACGTATTCTCATTTATTTTCTATTAGAAAATAATAAGCAACTTCATGCTTCAAGATATGACTGTTGAAAGTCAAAAAGCCTTAGTCACTGAATGGAATCCATATTGTCTTAAAGGTGACTAAAGTCAGTCTTCCAGTTATTGCAAAATGAATTCTTACAAAGTATGGATTATAAGCACATAGACAGTTTTAAGTCCTTAACAACAAATAGTTGACCCCAGACGAAGACAGGAGTCACTGCAAAGATACCACTTCTTCCCACACCTTAAAAGATGAGATAAATGAACAAAAATGCTTATTGTCATCCCCAGGGCTATCACAACAACCTGCATTTCTCTCCTCTCTCTGTCACTAGAGCATTTTCAGGATTAAAGTCATAGTCTGTTTGGCTAGTTGCACCTTTCTGATAAAACTCAATGAAAAAAATATCACTCACAGACATACACAATTCCTAAAAATACCACCTGAAGATGCTTCATCACTTTAGACAGCAAATCCCTGCTCTCATGTGAGTGGGGATACAGATCTGAAGGACAAGGTGACATTTAAAAGATGGAACAAAGGAAAAAAAGATGAAAGCAGCTGAAGAAGCTTCACTTTTAAATCTCTTCTTTTTCCCCCTTGAAAACAAACTGCCTTTTCAACAGCAAACTAGGAATCTGTAGTACCGTTTAGATCACCTCTCGGTGCTACCACAGTAAAACTTCAAAATCAATATTCAGTGCCAAACTTCCTGGAAAGCTCTATAGATTCCTGAGTGATTGAGAAATAGCCCGTGCACTAGTGGGAAAAACAAGAAGTGAAATGAGAAGGACATGGTGTAAGAAAAAGCTCATGATACTCTTTCTCTTAGAAAACATTTTTTCTATTGAGAAGCAACACTCACAAGCCACGATGCTGTTTTAGTTTTTGAAGCACATCAAGTCAAGCATGTCCAAGCTGTTCAGAGGGTTACTTTAATCCTATCAGCAGAACTCTATGCACATGCTTTGCTTCCTGAGGACTTAATCTTTGCTTTTCCATCAACTCTCAGAGTGCAACAGCTTAACAATACCATTTTTCTGCATTTGATGTGAAGAAATGTTGACTCACATACACACTTGTGTTTGTAGCGTTTCAAGTAAGAGGTGCTACTGGATGTTCAAGCCAGAAATTATTTGCATAAAAAGTATCTTACAGCTATTCCATGTCTTCTTGTTTAAATTGGGATACAGTAATTATCTTAGTACTAGTCTACCATTGATAACATTAGCAGAAATTAATAAAAATATTTAGATAAAGTACACTTTATTTTTCATTCATGGAACTGTAAATATCAGATACTGATAACACTGCAGATGATTTGCTTAGTTACTGTCAGAGACATAATCCCAGCAATTAGCTATGTGTATACTTAAAAAAGAAGTCAAATATTAACATAATCTCCAATTGGTGTAACTAAAGCATAAACAAACAACACAAAATATGGAAAAATACTTGCTTATCCTGGAAAAATATTTAACTAGATTTGCAAAGTGTCTTCAATATAACAAACTCTATTAGATCTTATTAATGGGGGGCAGTGAGATTATGCAGAGCAGACAAAAAGCCTCCATGAATAACCCAACATTTGTAGCTACTATATGTAACAGAGAAATCTACCTCAATTTCACTTAGCCTTGTAATTCTAACTCTGTGGGAAGAGCTCTGCATTATCACCACTTCCCACTAAAGAGATTTCTTGCACAAAGGCTGAGAATGCCAGCAGAATTTACCATGAACCTACCACATACAAATGACTGATTTTAATATCCCTATCAGGTGTTCACCAAAAAACCAAACAAAACAAAGCAAAAAAAACACCAAACCCCCCCCCAAACAACAACAAACCCACAAAACCCGAGAGAAATGTAACATATAACTATTTCCTCCATAGCTGGAGAAAATGCATAGGGTGACCTTCTTTTTGTATTTTATTTTATGAGAATGCTCAGGGATCTCAGAGAAAAATCTGTATTTTATTATCTCACATAATTCCCATTTCAGAAACCTATAAACTTTCAAGAAAGGAATTTCACAAGCAAATGCATCTATGCTTAAAGATTTCATTATTGGCTGCAGAAAAAACACTGACAAATTTATCATTGCATTTTCAGCTGCATAAAACTTCTTACAAATAAATCACACAAAGTATAAAATGCTATGAAGAAGGAAATCAGGCTACAGTAGGCTTCTTAAATTTTTATGCTAAGACTAGCAGCCAGAGATCACGCTGAAGTTTGGGATTTTATGTTTGCAAACTTTTAGCAAACAGGAGACACACTGACCTCTTTTGGGCAACAAGAAGAAGCAGCCATGTGGCAGAATTCTTCACAGGAACTGAATTTACTGCTGATTCTCATTATATCCAAATTTCAGTTCTGACAGCTTCGCTACAACATATGTTTATACCAACAGAATGCAGGAGCCCTTGAAATAAAGCAGAACACATTTGCACCATTCTACATACACAGAGTTTCTGAAAACTCTAAGATGGATTAAGACTCAAATTCCTATTTTGATTTTTGGGGTACCTTTAATTTGCTCATTCACTGTCCTGGTTTAACCCCAGCTGCCAACACTCATCACTCTCCACCAGCAGGACTGGGAAGAGAATCAGAAGCGTAGAAGTGAGAAAACTCAGGGACTGAAAGCCAGCTCAGAAAGGGATGATGGCAATGGTAACAGAACCAGAATGCACATGTGCTGCACGGTGCAGTCGCTCACCACTGCCTGCCTGATGGCCAGCCCGCTCTGGAGCACAGCCCCTGGCCAGCTTTCCCCACAGTTTAAACACCGAGCATGACATCACAGACTATGAAATATCCCTTCTGGCCACTGGGATCACAGTCCTGGCTGTGTCTGCTCCCAAATCCTTGTGCCTCTCCAGCCCTCCTGCTGGCAAGGCATGGGAAGCTGAAAAGTCTTTGACTTGGTATAAGCACTGCTTAGCAACAATTAAAAACATCAGTGTGTTATCAGCATTATTCTCATACTCAGTTCCCAACACAGCACTGTACACCAGCTACCAGGAATTAAGTGTATCCCTTAAGTGTATTCATCAGCTTCATATCCAGCTTTACACATCCTAAAAGTAGGCAATATACAAATTTGACTTTAAAGCCAGGATACACATGAAAAAATTATTCTACAAATTTGGTGAAAACAGTAAAAAATTAGCACAAGGGTTTTGATCAGAAAAGATAATATAACACAATACTAGTTTTGACTTGTTCTACTTCTGAACAGCTTTTNGGAATGATTTTTTTTTTGTTTTTTTTTTTTTTGAAAAGTTTTTTTTTTTTTTTTTTTAAGAAAAATGCTTTTTACTTACCCGTTGGACTGACAAATTTTCTTAAAATTTGATGTTTATCCTTCTTTTCCTTCCACAAATCCAGACAGTGTCCTAGCAGTATGTTTTCTAATTTCTAAAAAAAATTTGATCATTGAAAAAATAATTTGCTGCTTCAGCAAAATTCCTTTTCCTTTTGTACATGCTCAAGCATGCAAATAAAAGGAGAATGGAATGACTTCAGTAGATTTTGACATCTACCAATAACAAAACTTTATGGTAGGTATCAAAATTCTCCAATTTGAGAGGAATTTAACAGTGCAGCAGAAATCATCAGATTACCACATAAAGAGAGACAAATGTTTTCAACAAGTGGAAATGAAGTTTCAAAATGTAATTTTAAGATCAGAAATGTCTCTTACAGAGGAAGAGTCTTTCCCTTCCCCTGGACAATAATGCTGCAATGAATTACTAAAGTAGAAAACTCTCACAAACGTTTATGTTCTCATTAACCTGATCACTTTTGTACAAAACACAGATATGGATCTGATGTTCTTTTCTGAACCACATCTTACCCTTCCAGCCACAGCAATGACTCAAGGAGATCCTTACCACAGTAGAGGAGTACAGTATGTTTTTCTTCAGCTAAACCTTTATCCTCTTAATACATATGCAATATATATGAAGTATCAACAAATAACATTTTTTTTTCATATTGGAATTGCAAAAAATTCTGTAAATATACTACATTCTCATCATAAAAGCCTACAAGAGGAGCTCACAGTTCAACTAAGTATGCCTATACGCAAAGTAAGGGAAACAAACATTTGACCAGTTTAGAATGTCTTCCAAACAGTCAACCTTCTCTTGCGTTTCTTTCTGCTTCTTATCCAAATCTTTTAGGAAGAAACAGCAAGTTTCTAAATGAATTCACATACAGTGACAGTGTTTGAGTAATTCAAATAGTATGTATTGTTGCAATGGCCTGTTACTATTCACACTAAAGCAATTTGTCTATTCATAGTCCAAGCAGCTTTTAAGGTGGCAGGACACCAAATGAGCTCCATCCCCCAGACATTCCCTTTGGTCGACAGAAGACACTGCAAGTGACTTTCATCACAATGTTGTTATCAACAATAATCCTCCACACATCTTTTTTTTTGCATTGAATTACCTCTCAAGGTCAAATAAAAAGCATTGAAGGCTTAAATTTAACATACTCCACAACAGTAATAGCTTATATCCAAGGATATTACCTCCCCAAAACAATAGAGTGCCTTATTTCTAATCCAAATTTAGATTGCATGTACTCAGTCTCAGTTCATCAGGCTGATGGACTCCATATCCTACTTATCTTACCCAGTAATAAAATACCACAGAAAAAAGTTTGCCAAAATAAAAATGGGAATATTTATTATCTTTTCTACTAAAGCAATGCAGTTCTTTTAAGATAATACATTGGTCTTTGCAAATGTTTCTACAGCGAAATTCATACTTTTCCATTTTGTAAAAAAATTAGACACATACTTCATAAAAACAAAGACACAGGCTATGCCACTGAACAACTGGAAAGTATTGTAACTGTTAGTAGGGATGAGCAAAGAAAGCCCATGCTTAAACCTCTGGCATTTGTATCATTATCATATGCTCAAATGGGACAACATGAGTACATTCTCCTTGCACATTTTTGGGTCCACTTCCCAAGCTTTGAGCAATCAGACAGACTGTTAAATACTGAATTTGAAGAGAACCTAAACATTGCTTAGCAGTACTACATGCACAAGATGCAGAGCAAGGAAGGAGTCAGACCCGTGCATACAGTACAAGACAAAGTGTTACAATTGTCAAACGTGCACTGGACAAAATTTGAAGTTTATGAAAAGTTTTATTTGTTGTCATGAAAATAGTTTCAGAAGCAAATAACTGTATGTATTTTGCAAATTCATCTTCACTTGGCCTCCTGAGCTTTCTTGGCATTCTGTTTTTCTTTCGCCTAGAAAACAAAGGGAGAATGACTACTCATTACATTCCTGAATACTCAACATATGCGGTAAAAACAAATATTTTAAATGTAAATTTAGACCCTTCAGAAGCACTCCAGGACTATTTTACTAGGTTTGTATATAAAGCCTTTTAAGAACAGATACAGGTTTAAATAAATAACACAAAAGAAACTTCAATGTGAGAAATGGGAGGGGGAAAAAAAGCACTATTTTTGAAATATAATTTAAGCCTTCATTTTTCATACCTTCATATTAATTTCCATTAACATAGAAATAACTCTTCCTAATGAAAACATTTTTCGTCACAAGGAAACAGTGCACTCAGACAAGATCTTAGTGCTTTAGATCTTTAAAATCAATGGAAAGAAAAACCACAAGAGCTCCTATCAAGATATTTGCAGGCAGATTCTCATATAACTTGTATCAATTACAAATGGTTCAAATTGACAGGGAACCAGCATTTTCTTCCTTATGGATTTAGTTAAAAGACAAACTGGACAAGAGGAGACAATTCATAAACAATACTAGACAACTTTCTGTCAAAAATATTCCTTCATTCTCAATCAGGCTGCTGCCTGTTACCACTTGTTATTGAAAAGAACAGCATCTAAAGCAGTCATTTAGAATTAAGATCTGCTATCACCAGCTGCTTGGGTCCACTGGAAATTTGCTTGTAAAAAAGCAGCTTGATGATGTTATAAATGACACCTGCTAACATGAAACTGGATTAAAACTCCACAGGTTACCCAAAGATTAGGAAAAGATTAAAAAACTGAATCCATATGTTACTGTCTTACAAACTACAGGCCTACAAATGCACTTTGCTAAATAAATTCAGCTAAAGAATGCACCCATTAATATAATATATAGCTCTTTTTCCATTATAATAGTACAAAGATTCTCTCTCAATGAGGTCAAGATCAGAGATACTGCCTCTGGCACATGAGCAGATATGGAGACCAGCACTGAGCTCAGTGCAATTCAAGTACTTGCCATACAGTTTAACAACCTTACCAAAGTGATAGACACACTAAAATAAGTTTTAATACAAGCTTTAGCAGTAAATCAATGTTAATAGCTAAACACCTTGAAAAAGGGGAAAGTAAAGCCAGTAAATGAGCACGGGAAGAGGGAAAAGGAGGGAAGGCATTCCCAGCTCCCTGACCCTCCATTCCCTGTGCCACGGCTGCCGCCTGGCGGCCACAGCCCGGTACAGCACCAAGCTGGGCACGGCCAGTCCAGACCGGCTAAAGGGACCAACCTCGGACACTCCTGGGGTGCTCATTAGAACACCCTGCAGCTCAAAAAGGGCTATCAAGAATAACACGGGGAACTCTACCACATACTAGCTGAAGCAACGCATCATAATTTCAACAGGACTTTTAATTACCCATGCAGAAGAGTCCAAAATCATACAACTCCTTGTACTGCAGTATCTGATGCCCTGTAATGCGATTTACGTGATGTTGAACTGCCTCTTAAATCACCATTAGAAACATTTGTTTGGATTATCAAAGCGGAGATACAGTTTCCTTTTCACAGTACTGCAAAGTTGGTTTGTCCCACAATCTCCAATCTGCATTGAAATTGTGCCTTGAGAGCCAGGTAAAGTAGCAATATATGTGAATGTAGCTGTTTAAAAATGTGGTCAAGTATCTTGGAAGCATAAATGTCATGGGTTTATTTTATTTTACATAGAAGTATGAAGAATTAATAGTAATACACTGCTCCTTAAAAGTCTGCTAGGAAATACTCACTTTTTCTACTAATGGTATTAACTGCTGGTGCTCTGCTAGAGTCTTTAATAATTCCATAATGAAAGGCAGGTAGTTATGTTTTCTTCTAATATTTTCAATCTAAAAAGAAATAAAAAGCATAAACAGAATTATTATATGGCTCAACTGTCTTCTAGTCCTCATCCAGTTCCTTCAGATTAATTGCAGCAGCTTCCATAGATAGAAAAGCTGCCTTTTTTTTCTTAAAACTGTTTCAATAATTTCCTGAGAAAAGCAAAGGCTACATACCTTATATCTTTTTAATTTTTGGTTCTCTTCTTCAATTAGCATCTGGTATTTTGCAACTTCTGATTGTATAGAACTTAGCATATTACTACTTTGATCTGTATCCATAGGCTCCTCCTTCAACAAAACAAAAAAAAATTCAAGTAAGTCTTGTCTTAAGAGTATTTCTATCACAATTCAGTTTTGCTCACAGTTACAGGAACATTTCAGGAATTTCCTCAGTTAGTTACAAGCAGATCAGCTCAGGTACTAGGTAAACAACAGTACACAGCACATGAGTCAAGACAAAGCCACAAAGACATGGTCACACTGTACGAGTGCTCAGATCAGCTCACCGGGAAGGAACCAGAGCTACAGCAGTGACTGTGCTGGACAGAAAAGCAGTAATCCTTCCCGGCTTTTTTTAGTGATGCTCCATTTGGAGCAAGAAAGAGAGAAACAGTAAAGCACACACAACACTATCAGAGAACTACTCCACTAATTTAAACACCATGGCCTACCTCCGCAAGTTGCTGCTGTAACTCTGCAATCCTCTGCTCATATATCATCTTCCTATCAGACACAATAGCCATCAGGTTAAACCTTATCTCACCTTCACTGTATCTAAATGAGGAACAGAAAAACAGAACAACAAAAACAACCCACGTTAAAAATTAGTCACTAACGTGACAATTCAAAAACCACCTTCTCCATTTCATTGTAAGAGAGTACATTTTGTGGAAACAAAACTTTGTAAAATTAAGCTGTGCTACAGATCCCATCTTGTAACAAAACAGAATCAGACCTCAAATGATCTCTATCCAATATGTAACTCCTAATAAATTCCTCTCCCCAGATATTACTATTCCTGTCTGTGGTCACAAAACATAAATACCTAAACTGTCCAAAATAAGGAAACAAAACATGATATAGTTGACAATAAAACTCACAGAAGACTGTTGCACACAATAGCTTTTACTTTTTCATTACTGTTATTTGTTAGAAAACACTGGAGACTTCCTCATACAGTGTGAAAAGTTCACTCAACAATGAGACTAGCAGGCCTTTCAGAGTTTAAATTCTCCAAATGCAAATTGGTAGTAATGTTTTGCAAAGACTTCAAGGAAAACCTTTAAAAATTTTCTAAAAATGGCCTAAAAATCAACTCATGCATTTAGGGCTGCAGTTTGGAGTCAGAGCCAAGAAGTAGGAAAACTTTCATAGTATGTTTTTCTAGATTATATTTCTAAAGCAAGCTACGTACCTAAGAAAACCTTGTTATCTCTAAATCTCAGCTGTATGGACACAGTTACTATCTAGTATTTTTAAGTGTAAGTGCACACCCAAGCTTTATTCATGGTCATGACACTCTAGTTTTCACTTGCAAAAACCCACAGCTGTTCAGCAGAGACAATAATCTCGCTCTTCCTCTTTCAGAGCATTAGTAGGATCTCTCTTCACTACACAGATACCTACTTGGATTGATTATATAGCAGTACAGCATATTTGAGATTTATCTGTCATAACATTTGTCTCATGCTGGGCAATAGGATCTGAAGTCACACAATGATATGCATATAAAAATTATGCAAAAGCATCACTCCTTGCAAATTCAGCTGAAATTCTTTAATTGAAGGAAATTAAGAATAAGGAGTTTTTAAAAGCATCATGACCATTTACTTTTGTATGCGCTTCTCTATGACCGGCCGTACAGCACTTATCCAGTCATCTTGATTGCATGCACCTAGGAAAAAACAAAGGAAAAAATTAACCATCTTGGCAAAAATTATTGCAAAGTCGAGACAAGACCTGAATAATTCAGGCATATGCAGTAACTCTAGAGTACATAATAAATTTCATCTTAGCAGTCTCAAATTACTCTAGTGATTTTTCAGGAGGCAGAAGACATGTACTTAGATAATATATTTAAATAACATGGTGGCCAAAGGAATGGAGCAAAACTAGATTTTAAGGGCATAAGCATCTGACATTTATTTTTCTGATTACAAGAAACAACAGAATGGGGGGGAAAGTATGTTATGCAAGATTATTATGACATGAAAGAAATTAGCTGGCATGACAACATTAAAGTAGACAGAAAAAGAAATAAGTATGGAGAGTTACAGCTGTCCATTTAGTATTAAGTGTCTTGATTTTGTCTCTGTAGATGCAATACAACATTAAAAAGTCAGACAGAGAAAAAACCATAAAAGGCTATATGATAGATGACTTGAAGATAAATGAGTGATTTCCTAAGCTGACAATGCCTCTTCAACTGTATCAAGACCTTCAAGTAAATGAAGGGACTTGTGATCTTATGACCATTAAAATGATGTTCCTGGTAGGTCTGCACTGTCTCTAGACAGACTAAACACAAGCCATTACTCGGCCTAAAAATAAATACAACTGTCAGCAAAATTGGAAAAACACTCTGGAAATGGAGTGTGGAACACACTGACATTAGATTAGACTCAAAAGGGCAGATACATGATGGGCACTGCACGGCTTTTCAAGACACAACGCACAGATCACCATGTTAAGAAAGACTACAAAACAGAGACACATCTTACAGAGAATAAAACTATGCTGAAAATAGCTATTTTTTTAAGCCATTAAGAAAATAACTGCTATCTAAGAAGAAAGAGGGTAGTGTGTAAACACAAGCCACATCATGTAAGAAAAGTTTGGAGTCAGCTGTAAGCATGCTGCCATTGTGTAAACTTCTCTCTTGAAACAAAACTATCAAGGTATTAGAATGGATTGCATGACCTGGTCATTTGATTACTGAATGAAAGAAGAGATCAACAGAAATGTGAAGTAAGCAGGAAGAAAACTGGATTTTCAGTCCAACAAAACTAGAACAATACAAATGACTGCAAAGAAATACAGACCTAAACAGCACAATATCTTTAGATATTTTTTATTTGAATAAATAACTTGGTTTGAGCCTCTAACATATGATCCAATTGTTGCAAAAAAGCTATTGTTAAAATCAAGGATGTCCAGAAAAAAATACAGAATATTACCTAAATCAATTGGTCCTTCCCTTAAGCCATCTAGTTCATACAGCCGTCCATTAACAGGAACATAGCTCACAAAGTGAAATGCATCTTCTTCCTTTGCTGAAGACTTTGCATCAAATTCAAACATCTGTTGTCTGCAAAGAGAAATTTAAGAAAACTGAGATTAAAAAGAATTTGCTTGGAATTTGCCTAGATTTAAAACATGTGTTACCTGGCAAAACTGTTGTGAACTTGGCGAATCACTTCTGAGTTGCTTAGTGCCAAGCCTTTCATCTGAAAGGAAGTAACCAAGTAACTGTAAGCCAACACAGCTACAACACTCTAGGACTTAAAAAAAATAAAGAAAATAGTGGGCACTTACTGCAGCATCAAAACTTTGAGAAAATTCTTTAAATTCTGACAAAGTCTCTCCTAGATGGATGTCCTGATGAGCACAATTTAACAGCACACTTACTATGGCTTGAGTTGCACAAGCATTATTAATTACCTAGAAAAGAGTATTGAGAACTTGATCATTACTGGTGATAAAAATTAACTTTTTTTTTTGTACAAATACACACTTCCTACGCAGATTCACATTATAACATTTGCTGACTGAGTAACTACAGAAAAACCTTTGCTGTTGGAGACCAATAAAACCAACTCTGGATGGCTGTCATACACAATTCATTGATAAAACTGGTATTTCACAGGTCTACTTAGAAACTGTCATTCAACTACCTCAGCATCTCCCTAAAGCAATTAATGAAGGACACAGAAGAAATGTAGGAATCCTCTGATCCCTGTGGAAAAGCAAGCTGCCCAGATTGCACTGTTGTACTTATGGCCTTAAAACAAGTCAACTCTCCCCTCAAAAAAATGTCCTTCCAATAATCAGAATTCCTACCAGGCACAGGAGGTCAAATGAAAACATAATTTGGGGGAATAAAGCACATTATGGAACCTAGAATTTTTATTAAGAGATGGTGTTGAACAGAAGAATTTTGAATATTCTAGGGATACTCATAAAATTTAGGAGTGCTTCAAGATGTGAAAATAGTTCAAAAAATGGTTTGCTGAATAATATAAGCCATATGATAGTTTAAGATTTTTCAGTTGTTTAATTTACAATATACCTATCCTTTTCAAGCTAACATGTAAATTACTGGTTTGACACTGTTACACTTCAGTGTTAAATATTTCATTGTTAGAAAATATAAGCAACCCCCTTTATATTAAAACCAAGTTTTCAGTGTTGTTTACTAATACTCTAACTAAATCACAGTATTTTAAGAAAGAGGCTACAAGGATTACTAAATATAACCTGAGATTTAATTAAAACCACAGTAAATCAAAAGGTATACGGCCATAATACAAGAAAGACTTTATATTACTTTTTTCTCAGTGAGCTACAGGTTAGGAAAATGTAATGTATCTTTAGTCTATGACACTGTTTTGTGATTGAAAATGGTACTTAAACCATAGGACTGGCAGAGAGGATGTGAATTTTGTATTAAAAAATGAAAATTAGTTCAGGGGTGTGAACACGAAACCACTTCCAACAAGAAAGGAAAAAAAAAAAAAAACCAACCAAAAACCATGAGAAAACCCAACCAGCCTGTTTAACAATCAAAGCTAGTCCTAACAAAGGAAAACTACCATGTTAATACTATAAACCACATCATATATTCATTTTATGTATTTCTGGGTCTTCTCAGTTCAGAGTATGTTTGCATGCAGATGATAAAGAAATAATAAAGCACTTTTTAATTTAAGAAAAATACAATCTAGTTGATTTAAATTGTAATCAAGGGAATCAACTACACACATAGAACAGATTACAGCAAGTGAAACTCAAATTAAACCAAGTGCAGGTATACAAACTAAGGGCTACACACCATTACAAAATAAAGGACATAGAAAGAAATTCCAGCAAGAGCAGTGAAATAATGAAACAGCAGAAAAATCCAACCCCCCAGACTACTAGAAAGGCATAATTTGAATTAACACTGTAACACAGAAACAGGAACACAGAACTAAAGATTCTCTCAGATATGACTAGATAATATTACCAGAGACAGTTGTAAAAGCAGAACTAGGATGAAAGCAGGAAGATCCCAAGTGGATCAGAGTGGGCTAACATGACACAGTGGTTAAAAACATTGTCATTAAGCTGACAGAGAAAGGAGAAAGAAGGTAGGGACACCTGTGCTGATAAACATTAGAACAGTGCTGCACCATAAAAGGAGGGTCACTACAGTAAACTGTACTTGTTAAATCATAACCAGTACAGGACATTATAGGGAGATTCAAGACTAAATGGCAACTACTTTTGCTGAAATATCAAAATGGAACAATCAGTTGCTCTAGCACAGATAACTCAATAATGGCTTGAAAAAAGGGAAGGGAAATTTAGAGAGATTTTATGCCTAGAGGCAAGATAAACACTGAAACTGATGACTAGCTGGATACAGGAGCTTTAAACAAGAGAAAAAATAGGAGGAAAAATTAGACTTGGCAGGGAATTTGTGGGCTCATCAATTATTGGGCTTTGAGTATAAATATGATTTTTGTATTGCAGGTACAGTATGAGATGAATCTGATGAAGCATAGAAGGATGAAGCTAAACACTAAGTGCTAGAAAACAATATGCAAAAGATGCAGATGTGAGGCCAGTGTCCTCCAGCTGTTGGAATGAAAATACATGATAGAAATGCATTACAGAACTTCAGAAAGTGGGAGGCAGGAGGTAAGGAAAGGGCAGCAAAAACAGTCCTGTAGCAGAGGAACAGAAGCAAGGGCATGTGATGCACGTAAAAATCTGGCGTGTTCCTGGATCTGGGTGACATGGGAGAACTACCAAGATGGAACAAGGAGGTACCTGGCTAGTGGCAGCTCACAGGCAGGGTGAGGAGTGCAGAGTGAGCAGGATGTGACTGCAGTACCAAATGTGGACAAGTGCAAGGTTTATTTGTCACACAGGCACAATTGCCATCAGTGCACACAGCCAGGGCAGCACTGGTACACACAAATTACTGAGTCCTTCAAGAGAAACTGGTCAGGATACACATCTCTCTAATTTCCAAAGTATCTCCTACTGAAGGTGTCTCAGCATTGGCAGAAAACATGTTCTGCATTTACATCACATGATAAGAAGTGCAGGTTGTCCCCATAAGATTTTTTTTTTCCTGGACTTAAGAACAAAGAGGATTTTCTGTATTTGTCCAGAAATCCCAACATTTGCCTGGATATTTCTGTCCAGGAAGTCCTGATTAGGTATTTGATCAATATTCAGGACTCCAACTTAAAGCAGATATCTGTATTTGAAAGATTTTTCTAGCAAAACTACAAGGTGTATTTAAGAACATTTGAAACAAAATTACAATACACACACTACAGGTCTGCATCAAGAGAAGATGGTCATATTTCCCAGTGAAACTCAGCTTAAAACAAACCAAGGAACTACCTGAACAGGCTACTCTAGCACACTCTTCAAGATTCATGATTTCCTAAGCACGCACCTTTCTCTAGGGATTCATTCTGAGTTTCTGGATCAACTTCAGGCTGAAGCACTTTAAGTTCTTGACTTGCATCTTCTATCTGATGGATTATGTATTTTGCTTTTAAAAAAAGCTGTGGACAACCCCATGCTGCAATTGGTAGTATAACCAGCAAATCCCTGGGCTTCACTTACTAAACATCCCAATGTTACAAAACAGTTGGTTTTACAGAGCTCAACATGAAAAATTCAGCATTAGCACAAAGTTTCACAACTTACTCGTGTTTAAAAAACCCTATCTAATTAAAAAAAATAATTATTTCCTTAAGAGACAGTCTTTCTACAGCTGTATTTAGTTACTGAAAAATTCTTTCTGATTTGTATAGTGTCTTGCAAGTTGTACTTCTTATAAGTTATCTGATATGCCAGGTTTCAATTTAACACAGATATCTGGTCTATCTTAATGTTACCAAACCTGAAAGAGTCAAAAATGGAAGTCAGTTAAGCATTGGAAATGTTAAAATACAGATACTTCCCTTAGTGGCACAAAGATTACTAAAGACCAATGATTTGTGATTAACTAAACATTTGTAAGATCCTCCTTCTGAAGATATTCTCAATTATCATCAACCAATGCAAAATCAAATAAATACCTGGCACCAAAGGAAGGCAGGATACCATTACTTCAGTAATAGAACCTGAAGAGTTCATTAAACTAAAAAAATGTAGTTCACAAGTCTGCAACAATGGCATTAATTTTTGTCAAGAGACACTTTCACTCCTGCAGTGCTGAGCTCAGAACACGATTACTCCAAACAGTGCAGAAGGCAGCTGAATACGTTGGGTAGGCATAACCATGTAGCCACTGCATGTGAAAATAATGGCAAGGGCCCACTTAAGCAACACAGAAATCAGGAAATTCAGAGTTAAGGCTGAAATTGTATCCTTAACTCACCTCATTGTGCCTAGGTATCCTAGCTCAAAGGGTATGTAAGATCATCCAGAGTTCTGTGGCCTCAAATAGAGGACCAAATCATACCTAGGCATAACAGGGAGGCCAAATTTAACATGAGTGCACATAAAAGTGACCATTAAAAAAACCCCCTTTAATATGCATGCATACCAGACAGACTTTTAAATTCCACCCCCCAACATACTCATGATTTAACTACAAACAAGATCTAGTTGTCATTTGGAATTCAACTACAACATCACTATGAAAGTGGAAATAAGTAAAATGTGAGCATGCACAATCTTCTTAGCAAAACTGTGTTTCCTAATGCAATTTTAAATAACGTTTTGCTAGACACAGTTCGGGGGCTGTAGCCTTTTACAACTAACTAATGTTCCTTCCAATTAAATGGTTTTTAAGATGGAACCTTTAACTGAAGTTGAACAGAAACAGAGCTATGCTGTAATAACATGACTTATTTCCCGCACTCAATTGTTGTTACATATTAACAGTAACTTTGTCTTGCTCATCGAGGATTCAGGACAACATTTTAAAACATGTCTGCAGTAAAACGAATTGTACCAAATCTCTTTAGATGGTAACATTTAAAAGAAAAAAATGTATGGGAAAGGAAAAAGAGGCAAAGCCTTCCTGAGAATTTTAAGGCTCCATTGTCATGTCAGTTTCCAAGATATAACAATTAAGGTTATTGATCTGTTGATGTAACAAATTTTTTTAACAAATCTGGTTATTCTGGAATTCCAGCCTACAAATGAACGTGTTATTTTGCATCATCACTTTCATAGTGAAGAAAAAAGTCTTCTTGAAAAACCCTCAAAGCCACCAAAAAATTTGGCTTAAAGCATACACAGGGAAAACAAAAAAAAGCACATAAGCCCAGTTGCACAGAGGCTGGGAGGACTTGCTCTTTCACAATACAAATATTCAGTATTAATGCTCATCTTCCTTTGTGTTCCTGGGTGACTCAGAAGGATTCACAGACTACAGTCTCAAGAAATGCAACAACCTCAGCACTACCACAAAGAAACTCCTGTTCTCTCTCACTTACCTGTTACTGGCTTTGTCCTGTACAGACTCACTGAACAAGCACATCTCATAATACAGCAGGAGACCAGCCCAGAAAATACGCACAGAGCATCTACAGAAAGCTGCTGGCTGATGAGCTGCAGTGGTTCACACAAGCTCAATGAGCAGCTGAGCCATTGCAAGAGAGGAACAGAACCACAATGCTGAAAGGAGACAGCCCGAGAGGACCAAGGCATCCTGCTCTCATCATCAGATCAGACAGCCGCACAAGAAAACACTAACACATCCTCAAAACACTGCTTGTCAAGTTTAATCTCTAACCAAAGTTAATATTCTTTGAAGAGAAAGTCACTAGAGCTAAACTGGTAGTACGGATCCCTCCAAAATATCCAAAGCACTTTCTTTCATTTATCTGTTGACTTGTAACACTAATTTCTTCATAACTATTTCAGCAGTTGTTCAGTCACAATACCTCATTCTAGACAGAACTGAACAGATACAAAACACAAGCACTACAAGGAATTTTTGATTTTGCTAAGCCACTGCACTTGACAAACTAAACCACAAAAAAGATACTAATTTTAAACTCCTTGTAAATTACTTTTGAAACATCTATTCCATGCCATCAAGTGGCATAACCTGGTACTGCTATTTTAAGAGTCAACATTTCTAGAAATTACTTTCCATGCTAAAATTAAGAGTCACTCCAGCACAACCTTCTTAAAGGCAGCAAGGTGAAGGAAGCAAAAGATTACAAAGTTCCTACACCTCCACCAAGATGTTTCAGGCTTAAGAAAACATCAAAATATCAGAGAAACTTTCAAAGCAAGCTAAAAATAAAGAAGACTTCTCCATTAGCCTTGCATTTTGTGGGTTTTGTTATCAAGTCTAGCATTACCCAAACTTTTTGATATACATTCTGCAATCTCAAAGCTCAAGAAAGCTCCTCTTAGCTACTTGCTTTTAAACACTGTCCAACTTCAAAAAGGGAAGTGAAGAGGGAGGAAAAACGCAAAAGAGGCAGAGCAGGCAGACAAATTCTTTGAAATTTTTCAGCATTCACAAGAACAGCAATTCTGGGAGAACCTCAACTACTGACAGGAAACAAGAAATTAAATCCCTCGAGTGAGGGAAGATTTACCATCATCTTAAAAAAAACCCAAAACCAAAAACCAAAAGAAAACCCAAAACCAGAAACCCCTCTCTAGAGTCCTATCAGAGTAATTCCCTCCTGCCATATAACTACCCTTTGAGAGTTATACCAGGGATTCTTCCTGAGGTTCTTTGCATCATGGCTATTCTGTACGATCACTAACAATATGTTTGATTAGATAGAAATCACAACTTAAATCCATGTCTATCAGAGCTAGCAAACTATAAAGACACTTGGCACACCACTGCTGATCACTGTGTCATAAAAATTGTGGGCAGTGCTTGGCAGAACTCAAGGGCTGCAGCAGGGGAAGAATTAAAAAAAAAAATCAGCATTAAGAAAGACCAAGGAATGAAGTAATCCACAACAGCATGGAACAGTAAGGTGATCATAAAACAAACACAACAGAAGCGCAGGTACAGAGTGGCCAGGACAGCTATTTCCATGGTTTTCCATATTTCCATACTTTCAGCTGCAAGTGTGCAGAGACTTTCATATTCTGAAATTCACACACAAAACAAGTCTGTATTTGTGGTGGAAAATAAACAACAAAAAAAACCCCCGTCAACAACTAGCCTATGTAACAGTCTTCATAGAAAGCCTAATATTTTGCCCTTTGGTATGAATGTTTTGTAACTAACACACATAGGATTACATTTAATTTTTAGACTGTTATATTTATCACTGTTTCAGAAGCACATCTTGAAAGAGATCTAAAATAATTTATTAAATACTCCTACTTTCATTCTGATTATTTTATCTTGCTTTCCTTGCTTGCAAACCACACACACACACGCAGCATTCTGTCAATGTTAACACAGAATTTCAGTACTATTCAGTATTTAATACAATGGCTTACATCAGTAAAACCAAGTTTTCCCATAATTTTGAATTTAAACTCACCTTTCTGATTTAAATACTTTGAAATTGCATGCCAAAATGGTCTGCAAACCCTTAAAGGAAAGTATTATCCTAGAGTTACACTGCCCCAGCTGCAGAACATTTGAGAAACGCAAGAAATAAAAACAGGACCAAAATAAACATTTCTTTCAAGGAGTTGTTGAAAGTGGTTTCAAAAAAACAATTTGCTCATTCTGCTGAGAACATTTACCAAGTCATTATTTATTGCACAGAAGAGTGAGATACTGTGTGGGCTGTCCAATACATATGAGCTTTACTCTTCCATAGCCAATGTTTTTGTCAGACTTAACAGATCAAACTAATTTGCTTTGTTAACCTTTCAATACACAGCTCCTACTCTGAAAAATTTGTTGCAATCATTTCACCTTAGAAAAATATTAATCTTTGTATTCATATTCACAAAGAGATGGCTTATTTTTCAGTATTAAAGCTATGATTCACAATATATCTAACAAAATAACTGACCATGCCATACCTGCTTAGCAAAAAATATTGTATCCAGTCTGGAATCCTGAACAACAGAACCTGCTGGTTCCTCTCCAGGCTGCCACTTGAAGAGAAAAATCAGCCCATGCACTGGCCTGAAAAACAAAATTGATAGAAAAAAGGTCACCTGTACTGATGAAAAGTATCAAATCCAGAAATCTCTACTGTAATTTAACTGTATGTTAATATGGTAATTCTGCTCCTTCTAAACATAGCAAACTTTCACTGAAATTTTCAGATATGATCTTTTAATTAGGCAGAAGACAATTCAGGCTTCCTGCTGTATATGCACAGGATACAGGTTATGCACAGGTCCAGGTTAGATGACATTTTCCTCTTAAAATTCTGTATGTGAACGTGGATAACAACACACCATGGACAAAATGGTAAAAGAATTAATGTTGCCTAATGAGGGCAGAACTGTTCCATATCACACCAGTCACTGTCAGTTATAATAAGCCTATTTGCCTTCACATACATATGGAAGTTGTTCTGCAGGAAACATGAGTTACAAAGGTATGTAAGTACAGTACAGTAATTTACTTTTGTGAACAGAAGTAGTATCATGTTATATGAGGAAGAAAAGGAGATAAAGCAAAGAACAGAAATCTGGCAAAGAATTTGTTAAAAGATACAGTGCAAGCTAATGGCAAAATCATTAGAAATCTATTTCCATACTCTAGCCACTACTAGCATCTCTTTCAAAATGCAGAAGAGCCAGATTAAGTATCACAGCATTAATAAAAAGCACTTTAATTGCCAAGTATTCCATTAATAAGGTTCTGTGGAAACTGAAGGAAAAAACACAAAAAGCCCCAAAGAAAAGACCTACCAAACACACACCTGAATCTAGTACCCATTCTTTCAGTAAGTTTAGACTAAGGCAAATAAAAAACATGTGCCTTACTTCAATTTTTCAAAGTTCTCTGGTTCCAAACTCCATATTTCTTCAACTTGTGCTCCTCTACAGCCTGAAACAAGGAAAAATACAGGTTTCTTCAACTAACTCATTTAGAAAGGGATGCAGCTGGTACAGCAAGACACATGAAAGATGTCACATAAAGACATGTTACATTTACAACTTGTATGGCCAAGTTATGGGTAAGTCTATTTATGGGCTTTGCATTGCAAAAAGCAGCAGAGGAGATTAAAATATATTTGGTCACCTCATGTCCTCAGCTCAACTGAAAACAACACTGTTTTCAAAGACATTATCAGCAAATCCAAAGCAGAACTTAAAACACCTATCCTCCAGAAAAAGACCCCCGGCAATAGACTGAAAATACTGTAAACAATATGCTCAAGCAAAACATTTGCATAAGACAGAGCCCAAGAGGTTCAATATTTAGCATGTCAAAGATTAATACAATAGTTAAACAAAAACATAAAAGAAGCAGCATGTCTGGGCACGAGAAAAAGACACGACAGAAAGTATGAAACAATGTAACCCAGCATAAAAACATTTCGCTTCTTTGGCCAAAATCTTGTGTAGACCTTATCTACCACTATAGTCATAGACTCAGAGTATCGAGAAGGATTTTAAACGCAACTCAACATAAAACTGACTATTCCCCACGCCGAAGCAGCCCAGCCCAAAGCCGAGCCCCACAGCCCAGTCTGGGCAGCCTGATCCCCCATTCTCCCAGGCGACTGTCGACGAGAGGAGACAACAGTCTTAAGCGGGGCCACGGAAGGTTCAGGTTGGACGTGCTGAGGAATTTATTCACAGCAAGGATACTCAGATACCGGAATGGGCTGCCCAGGGAGGCGGCGGAGTCAGCGCCCCTGGAGGGGTTCAGGGAATGACTGGGCACAGCACTCAGGGCCCCGGCCCAGCGGTGTCCGGTCACGGCGGGCCCCGGTGGCTCCGGATATCCCTCCCCATCCCACTATCCTGCGATTCTATGCGGCGCGTCCCGCCGGGCTCTCCGGGAGCGGCTCAACACGTGCCCCGGGGCAGGGCCGGGGGCACCGCCGGGCCCGGGCTGGGGGCAGGGCCGGGGGTCCCGGGGCACGGCTCATCCCCCCCGGGGCACGGCTCATCTCCCCAGGCCCCGCTGAGGCGGCCGAGCCGCCCC
>VXBX01003518.1:62238-88897 GCA_013400415.1 Scytalopus superciliaris | reverse complement strand
CGGCCCTGCTCCCGCTGCCCGGCGGGGCTGCCCCGGCCCGCGGCGTTATCGCCTTTATAGGAACTGACAGCTGCGCCCGGATCGGCTTTAGGTGCTCCTGCCTCCTAATTCTTTCCTGCGTAAGCAGAGCTGCCTTTGCCCCGCGGCCCGTGCGCTTCGCAGGCAGGTTTGGCAGTAGAAGCCTGTGATCCGCACCCCCCGGTACCTGCACCCCTCCGCTGGTGGCCCCCCGGGCAGTGTCTCCTGGCGTGCTGGATGAGGTGCTTGCCGGCAGAAGGAGGAGGACTCTGTTGTCAGAGCTGTGCTGTAGGACAGGCCTGGTGTGTTATCACCGGAATCTGGTGCCATGGTTTTAGTTCTCTCTGCTCAGTGAACCAGAAGGCATTATTTATCATCTCCAGTTCAGTGTTGAGAGCGGAGCGGGAGAATGCAGTTTTCTTGGGGAATGAAGTATATATGGTTTTGAAGTACTGTCTTTAAGATTTCAGTGCATTTTTTTTCTTAAATAATCCGACTTTTTCAAAGCTTAATTCCATTGGTTTTCAACAGAGTTTGATTCATCGTTGTTAACACAGCAGTTAAATTTAAGAGCTTTGAACCTATAGTTCTGTTAATGCTTTGTGCTTTATGTGGTTTTTTTCATATGTACCTGAAACTTGCAGTGTAAGACATTTTATTTTTTAGGAAAAAATCACGGCCAACTGTAATAGAAGTTAACAGAGGCCAACTTAGAGAACTCAGTTATGCTATGGAACAGCAACATAAAGATACTGACTTACCGATCAAGACATATAAGTGCTCTATAGACTGTTTCAGAGCAGTCAGAGCCATATTTTATTTTCAAATGGTGGTTGGGATGTGATGTTATTTTCTCATTTTTTAATACTGGTGAGCAACTCGGAGTTTAGTTCAGCAATTTTTGTTATAAAATACCTAGTCTGTGACTTTTAAGGCTTTTCACACTGTTGCCGGTATCCCAGTAGCTCAAAAATTGGAACTGCTTATGGAGATAGAATATTATTGATAAATCCTCCATGAGTGCTGGAAGTTCAAGTTCCCCGTTTATCTGTCTGTGAGGCTGTTGTCTGTTGTACAGGTGTTAAAGGAGGAAATAAGCTTGAGGTCTGGGCAGGGGAGAGGGACTGGTCCAAGGGAGGGAGTAGTTTTGAGAACTTGTGAGGTTAAAATATAAAACAGGCTTAGAAATGGCCAACATGACTTGAATAGCTCAACTGTGAGTAAGTGCTTTCCAGTAGTTCCTGGCAAAGTGTCAATTTGATGCTTTCAGTGTGACTGTTTAGCAGTGGTATAAATTGCAGGTTTTAAAGGTAATTTTAAATAATTTACAGTTTGTGTTAGGATCTAAATGATTATGTTGGTTTGAAATATAAGGAGTGCAGCGGGAGAATTTTTTTCTCTGATGGGTAGCTCTAAACTTCTTTACTAGAATGCAGGTGAAATCACACTGCATATTTACACATGATAATGGAGAAGTGAACTGTTTGCCCTTCAGGATGATACCTTTGATGGAAATACTGATCTTGTGTCACAGTATTTTATAAATAAATCTAGATTTCAAATCAGATAAATATTATTTTTAATTTGAGAAATGGTATAATTTTGGGGTTTGTTCTCATTCTGAGGGTGGTGATGATGACGGCAGCTAATTTGTATTACTGCCTAGAAAACTAAGTGTATGAGGAGTAGTGAGATTCTCCAAATGAAAATTAAAATAAAGTTGACATATAAGATGGAACCTGTGCACAAATGGATAAATATAGGAAAAAACTCCAAAATATTCCAAGTAGTGCTTGTATTTCTTAATATCACTGTCAAAGTGAGATGTTTCTTTTAACTGAAAACATGGTTCTTCCAGTTCATTTTAAGTCTTGACAGTCCATAGGTAACTGAAAAGAGTTTTCTCATTTATCTCATTTTAATGCAGTAGTATTTATTTTAGCAGGAGTATGAAAGATACAGCAAGAAATTATTCAATATTTCATATATATGGAGGTCTCATTATTCATGCATGATCCTTTATGCTTCTTATTTTTCATTCAAGATAGTGGTGTTTTTCCATATTCATGTTCTATTTTTTTCATCATAAATAGACTAGTGGATGCTGACTGTGATTTCTAATTTTTTTGTGGGGGTCTTGTATGTTTGTTACAAAACATTGCCTACTGTTTAATGAAATCAGCTAATTGAAGTGCATTAAAATAAATGTATCTAGACACTAAAAGGCACTGATACAGGATTCATGCATCGAGAATACCACCTTTGTTATTTTCAGTGTATTTACATGCTTCTGATGTCAGTGAAGGAGTTGTCTCAACCATGATGTGTATTTAAATAGGTTTGGCAGGAACCATATATAATTTAAACACTAAGAAAAATAGCTGAGCACTGATACTCTGAATGATACAATGAGAGATATTTCTCAGTTAATGTCTAACTGAAACGTGCTTTTTTAAACCAGATGTCAGCATATGGCTTCTATTTTTATGATTTTAGCAGTTTGTAGAATGTAATGGGATGGTTATTATTTATTTCTGGATGCAGATCAGTGCAGATGTGCAAAAACAGGGAAGTTGCATTTCTAGTCATTTACAGAGAAAGGGAAATTCTTTATAGAAAGAGGAAGTAGGGAAGTTGTTTGTAAATCAAAGTGTTGCTTACCTGAACTGGGGGGGGGAAAACCCTCTATGTTAGTCACATTTATTTGTTCTAGCTTATCCTCGTAAATGAGTCAGAATGGTTTTTATTTATCTTCAGTATCTGAACAAGCATATCCAAAATAGATATTTGCAATACTTAAAAATTGTTTAGAAGCTTTTATGGAAATGTCATTTGTGTGTGCTCAGACTTCAGTCTGTGTGTATTTTAAGACTTATATGCAGTTTGATGGAGTGGATTATTAGTGCTGCCTTTTTTTAGTAGGAGATCTCGGTGCTGTTTTATTATCTTGTTGTTGTTTGGTGAGAACTGAGAGAAATAAATTTTTTGTTGTGCTATTAATGTTTTGAAGATAGGAATGATGATGAATTTTCTTAGTCTTACCTCACTGACTTCATTTCACCTGCATTTACTTCGTTTTGAATGTCATGGCTTCAATTTTACCATGCTGGATGTTCTCCAAGTAGAAGCAGTGATGTTGTGTATAAATATTATAGCTGAACTCTCTTGCAGCTCTGGAATGTATAAAGACCTGAAATATTGTGACTTTTTCTGCTGTAAAGCAGTACAGAATTTGTTATGTCTTGTGTTTTCTTGGATCTCACTTGAAACAGCAGGCTGTTTGAGCCTGTAGCAAAGATAAGTTGTTCTTGAGCTACTCAGTTGTTGAAAAGCTGTTGTCTCAGCCTCACTGAAACCCACCATGTATAAATTCTCATGAAGTCTTCTGACTAAACAGCTTTTCAGTATTTTAGTTCCTTATTTTAGCCTCATTTTTCTCCACTTGGTCCAGATTAGTAAATCTTCAGCAAAATAGAGTAGGACAAGATCTGGGTTTTGAACCATTTAGTCTGCAATCCAAAAATCTACCTAAGAAAGTGATGTAAGTTAGTGGCAAAAGGCTTTAACACCAGACATGTTTTTTGTGCTATTTCCTGGGGTTAAGTAGTTTCTAAGTTTGTTGGAAGAAAATAAGTTTGTCACTATTGTAACATAGAGATTTTTTTGTTTCTTTTGCTCGAAAGATGTGTATTACTGCACACGTGGAGTATGCTCCAATTAAATTTATAAAAGAAAAATTACAAGTGTGCAGACAAGATACATTTGCTTTGCTAAAGAGCAATAAAAGAGTAGTCACCAGGTTTTCACAGTAATTCTGTATAAAATTTATTACTCTTTTAACAGACCTCTTGGAATTCTGAACCATGGAGGATGAGGAGAGCCAAGTGCCCGTCCCAAGTGAGAAGCAGGTGCCCAGCTCTGAGGGCGGTGACGCGTGGAATGTCACTGACACCAACCGACTGCGGCGCTTCCTGTGCTTCGGCTCAGAGGGTGGTGCTTACCACATCAAGGAGCAGAAGCTGAGCTTTGAAAATGCAGAAGCCTTATTAAGACTGATTGAAGAGGGCAGGGGTTGTGAAGTTGTTGAAGAAATAAAAGCCTTTAGTCAAGAGGGCAGAGCAGCAAAGCAAGACCCCCTGCTTTTTGCCCTCGCAGTTTGCTCGCAGTGTTCTGATGTGAAAACGAAACAAGCAGCGTTTAAAGCTGTTCCTGAGGTGTGTTGCATACCAACTCATCTCTTTACTTTCATCCAGTTTAAAAAAGATCTGAAGGAGGGCATGAAATGTGGCATGTGGGGCCGTGCACTGAGGAAAGCTGTTGCAGATTGGTACAATGGAAAGAATGGCATGGCTCTTGCTTTAGCAGTTACAAAATATAAGCAAAGAAGTGGTTGGTCTCATAAAGATCTTCTGAGGTTGTCCCACCTAAAACCTGCCAGTGAAGGTAATAAATTTTTATTTACTTGAAAATACTGTTTTAAACCTTTTATATTTACTGTAGAAACCCAAGTACCATTGTAGATGAATTCTTAGTGAGGATATCCTGTAAATTGGGTCTTAAAAATGTGAGTGTTCATATCAGAAACTGACCTGTTTATCTTCAAGATAACCAATTTGTTTTCATCCATATGTCACGAGAAAATAATACAGTTCCCTCATTTTGTTCTTATTTGCTTACAAATGATGAAATAACACTTTTTGGTTATTTGGTAAGATGTGTTGGTTTCAAATGATAGGGTCATAGAATGGTCTGAGTTGGAAGGGACCTTAAAGATCGTCTGGTTCCAACCCCCTGCCACGGGGCAGGGGTTCCTTCCACTAAACCAGGTTGCTCAGAGCCCCATCCAGCCTGGCCTTGAACTCTTCCAGGGATGGTGCATCTACAACTTCTCTGAGCAACCTGGCAAAGATATTAGGCTCCTTCTAAGGAGAATAATACAGTAATTAAAAATACTGCTCTAAATTGTGTGTGTCTGACCTTTTTAATAGGTGTTTGGCAGGTCTGAGAATGACACCTGCTAACTCATTTGCTTTCTAGAGTGATAAATACCAGTATACAGATAATAATCCTGCTGGAAAAAATGCTTTCTTTTGTCAATAGGAATTGTTATTGTCACTAAATATATTACCAAGGGGTGGAAAGATGTCCAAGAAGCTTATAAAGAGAAAGCAGTTTCTGCTGAGACTGAAAAACTCTTAAAGTATCTGGAGTCTGTGGAGAAAGTAAAACGCACAAAAGATGAATTGGAAGTTATTCATTTGATAGAGGAATATGGTCTAGTTAGAGAGCATCTCCTGACAAACCACCTGAAATCTAAAGAGGTAGGTAAACTTCATTAGCTTTGACTTCTCTTTAGGGTAATGCTGTTCAGAGTCTTAAGTCTAGATTTCTCTAAAAAGTATTCCTTACGCTGTTTTTCAAGTTGTTTGTCCCAATAGCTAATTTAAAATAATTAAGATTTATGTCTAATTTGTACATTTATTTTAAAATGTTCTTATTGAATATATAGATGTCAGTTCTTGTAGTTTGGGAATCTCATCTTTTTGATTTTCCTTTCTCTTTCTTTGACCACAGGTTTGGAAGGCATTGCTGAAGGAAATGTCCATTTCTGTATTGTTGAGAAATTTAGGAAAGTTGACAGCAAATTCGGTGCTTGAACCACGAGGTTCAGAAGTGGCAATAGTATGTGAAAAACTGAGAAATGAGAAACTGCTAAAAAAGGTAGGAACTTTTTCATAATTGGTGCAAGCGTTTGTGGGTTTTAATCTCTTTGCTTTATTTCTTCAGCCAACTTCTTTACAAAATAAAAGTGATATTCTTTGAGGAACTGTGCAGTTCATTCTTTTTTAAAACTGCAGTGGAATTCCTGCACTTTTATTTAAAAACCTTTATTGTGATTTCTCATGGGATTGCCTCCTCCATTCTGAAACTTCTTGATAAATAAGGTATATTAGGAGCTAGGATCTTTCCTTAAATGAGAGCTGTGGCAAGCTTTGACTCTGGGGTTCATCCATTGCTTCTGAGTCTTGTAATTTAAAATCAGCAATACAAACTTAAAAAAGGAGTGAAGTCACTTGTGTAGGATCCTAGAAAGTGAATGAAGAAACTAGCGTATAGCTGAGAGGAAAAGGAGATTTTGTCCTCTCAGATTGCTTTACTATCCATCAAAGAGGTAAGAAAATAGGAGGGAAAAGAGGGTTCTTCAAAGGGAGAAGAAAATTTCCAGAAATTTAGTGGAAGATAGGACAAATGCCTTTACCAGCAGCTTTGTGAGTTGGGAACATTAAAATACGGACACTTAAGTTATTCAAGACTGAAGCCGATTTGAGCTTGAGAACATAGGTCCTTTTTTTCCCATCTCACTGCTCTTCCCTTTTTCTGGCTTTTCCTTTAATCATACATAGGCACCAGAGAAGGGAGAGCAAGGATGATGGTCCAGTACCTGGATGGAAAACAGGCAATGGACAGGCATTCAGATTTGCTGAGGTTTGCCACTGGCAGTGGTTAATGACTGAAAGTCCCCTGGAGGAAAAAGATAACAAAATGCTGATAAATCAGTAAAGCAAAGATGTGGTTTAGCTTGAAACAGCTCCTGATTTGGTCTATGTATGAAAAGCAAAAAAAGAAAAACAATGTTTGGAATGTCTTATAGCAAGAGAAAAATGAATGCTGTATTCTGAAAATAGTGTCGTTGTCCAGTATTGCTGCTCAGCTCTTTTCCCCTCAGCAGGACAGAAATCTTCTCTTACTGTAAGCCTGTGATGGACAATCATAAAACTGAAATTTTACCAAAATTCTGGGGATGGCATAACATCTGGTGTTAATGGGAGGATTCTGGAGAGGGAATGAGGTCCATTTTCAGTAACTGACATGTATCTGTTCATACAGCAGCTGTGTAAAGACTGCCTGAACTCTTCAAATTTAGCAAATTTAAATTAGCAATATACTAAGCCAGAGATTTTTGTATTAGGACCTTGTTTTCATGTTGAGTTTTTTACTTCTTTGTTGGGGTTTTTTAAAGGAGGTCAAGTTTTCAAAAAACTTGGTTTGGTTTTCTTTTGCCTGTAGGGTAGAATACATCCATTGCATATTTTGGTTGCATTAGAAACATATAAAGCTGGACATGGAAGCAGAGGGAAGCTTTGGTGGCGTCCTGACGAAGACATTTTAGAAGCTTTAGATGCCTCATTTTACAAAGCTTTCAAGGTAATGTAGGTCTTCATTTTGTTAAGCTTTTTAAGAGATCTGTGTTTCCTGAAAGCTTCCCCAAAAAAATGTTTGTGGAGTGAGTAACAGTGCTGAAACTTTGGCAACAGTATTGTCCTAACGTTACCCCAGAAAGAATAAAAAAAAGCTGAGTTCTAGGCTTGAAAGCAGAAGAAGGAATAAGAAATTATTATATTAATTATGTGCACCTGTTTTATTATTTCTTTTTCTTTTAGACAATTGAACCAACAGGAAGACGCTTCTTACTTGCAGTTGATGTCAGTGCATCAATGACACAAAAGGTTTTGGGCAGTGTGCTCAATGCAAGCACAGTTGCAGCAGCAATGTGTATGGTGAGGCATTGCATTTCTTTTATTTGTAACTGGTCTTTTGATGCAAAGGTGCTCTAAAGCTGATTAGAGATCAGGAGGAAGCACATGTATAATGTCTTTTGGGTACAGAAGGTGTGACCTTGTGCCTCACTGGTAGGTCAGTTCCTTAAAGTTACTGGCAGCCATATCCAGAAAGATCAATTTCAAGAAGTTGGTTTCCAGTATAAATCAGAGTGGTCAGGGCAGCTTTTTTACTTACTTAGCTGAAAATACGTTTTAATTTTTTTCAGAAGCATTCATAGAATAATGCAGATCGGACTAAGAAATTTTGGCATAAATCTTGTGTGTTGTTCAGTTATCCACATGGCCTTTATTCACAATCACTTTCCCCTCAGTTTGGAATTCTAAAGCTGTTGTATTATATGCAGAGGAGTTGAACTTTTCTTGGTGTGTAAAAACACTCAATGCTTTATGTCAGAGGGGAGAGAAGAAATGTGGAAGTATCTTTAGTCGTAGTAATTAGACCAGTTCTTTAGCACTGATTTTGGCAGTGTTTGTGCAGTAATGTTACAGAATATTTCAAGTGTAGAGTGAATGGGTGGTGCACATGAAGAGCCCTGGTGACTTAAATACAAGCAAGTCACTTAACTGTGTTTGGTAGGGAATTGCATGATTCAGACACTAAAATTCAGAGTAATGCAACTGAATTATTTTTGTCTTTCTCAGGTTGTAGCACGTACTGAGAAGGATTCCCACATTGTTGCCTTTTCACATGAGATGGTTCCTTGTCCAGTGATGGCTGATATGACGTTACCTCAAGTTTTAGTGAAAATGTATGAAGTATGTAAAAAAAAAAGTCTCAGCAGTTACATTATATTTTCTTTGCTGTCAGTTCTATTACTTTGTTTAGTCTGCATCCCTATAATAAAACATTGGATTTTTTGATCCCTTTTATTTAGAGAAAGTCCAGAAAATGTCAATATTTTGGTTATTAAACAATTTTTGATATTAGCCATTGAAATTTAGAATGGCAGTGCTGGGTCACAATGAGTTAGTTTGGAAAGAATATTGGAAAAAAAAACAACAAAAACTCTTCAACTAAAAAAAAAAGAAAACCTGGTCAAAACTAAGACGAAATTACTAAATTTAACAAAAAAGCCTCAGTGTGTGATAAAACATGAAGCTTGCCTAAAAAGTAGTTTTTTCATGGTTTACTAATTCCTGTATTAATGTGTTCCATGTGTATATTTTTTTCTCTCAAGATTCCAGTGGGTACCACTGATTGCTCCCTTCCAATGATATGGGCTCAAAAAACTCAGACAGCTGTTGATGTCTTCATTGTGTTTACTGATAATGAGACCTTTGCTGGGAATACTCCTCCTGTAACAGCACTTAGGGAGTACAGAGAGGTAAATATGCTTCTGACTGCTTATGATTAATGAATGCAGTACAAAATAAATACCACTTCTAAAAATGTGTTAGAGACTGAAATAGTTGTGGCTTTTTTGCAGTAAATAATTGTATATTGTTAAAAACTTATCAATTCTGCAGTTAGGTAGAATGAGTGCACAAATTGCACTAGTTGTGCATATCTAAAACTACAGAATTGCTAAAAAGATTTGTAATTAGCCTGCCCTGCTTGGTATACTGCAATATCCATGAAACTTTGGTATTCAGGGAGTATATTAATATCTGCATTCTATATATAATTGATTGAATACATTTTTTATAGTTCCTACAGAATGAAATTTGACTCACAGAATTAAATTTACCTTTGATGTCTGCAGTAGATACCCAAAAGTTTAAATGAAGTAATGAAGATAAGCCTGTAGGGAAGTGTCAGTAGGATGAGGTGACAGTATTTTCTGAAGAAAGCCCATTAGGCTTTAAAGGGGCTACTCTAAACTTCATAATTTTAAAATAGAACAAAATAAAATAGCCTCTCCAAGCACATTGCTATTAGAAACTCAGCAAATGATCTTTTATGCTTTAAAGAAACTACTTTTTAAACTACAGAAAGTACTTTTGGCAAGCATGTGTGTATGGACTGTAATCTTCATAGAGTTGAAATTAATACCCCAAGTATTTCACTTTCACTGTGTTTTAGTTTTCTTAGTTGAGATCAGCTCCCATTCTTAACGTTGTTCTATAAACAAAGAGTTGCTGCACTCTGTCCTTCATGCCACTTACTTGGCTTTACCTTAGAGGTTACTTCCCTGCAAATTCCTGTAGCAGAATTGCCCAGATCACAGTTATTGCATTTATTAAACCAGCATTTGGAAATCCTTGCCTTACATAAAAATACACTCTTTGACTCTGTTAGGTGACTTGATAATTATTATTGAGTTGTCTCTAGGAATGAACTGCAGAACAGCAAATGCAGTGTTTGCATTTGAAATAATCTAAACAATCTAAAATTGAATTTTACTACTGCAGGAGAGTTATGCTGATATACCTCACTGTAATTATTTCCATTATCTAAGTATGTCTACTGCAGGTTAAAAACAATGTTAACAGGCAATCTGCATCTCTGATTGAGGCATATCTCGTTTCTATCAGTATGGCTGTTCAGACAGTGGTTTGTGCAAGCAAGATTTGGCCCTCTGTCATGTTTAAGTTACTGTGTATGTGTGTTCTGACATGTTTACTCTATATTTTTTTCTGATTACTCTTTTCTGTCCTTCCTCTAGAAAATGGGTATTCCTGCTAAGCTGATTATTTGTGGAATGACCTCAAATGGTTTTACGATCGCAGACCCAGATGACAGAGGCATGCTGGATATATGTGGCTTTGACACAGGAGCTTTGGAGGTTATTCGAAACTTCACTTTGGATTTGATTTAATTTTTCTAGGCTTGCCTCTTCCCAGTGGGTCCATTCCTGGCAACAGACTTCACCCTGGGAACTCCCAGCCAAATATACTTTATTAGAATATGGCATATTATATACGTATCAGAATGTTACGTGAGGTGGTGGCATTTCAAGCATCTCCGACTAGAGCTTCTCACTAGGATGTTTGTAAGGTTGAACATAACTGTGGTCTTGTGCAAATCTAACAAATTAAGAGAAACATGGCGCTTGCATCTCTAGTGTCAGACTAACTGTCAGCAGCCAGTGATCCCTCTGCCCCTGGGGCTGGCACTGCCCATCACCACCATCACACCTGCACTTGGCGCCGTACAGGAACGCCCTGCACAGTTCGGACACTCCTGGTTATGCCTGTCAGTTTAATCAGATTGCCCTTCAGAATCCTGCAGCACAGCTGGCAACCCTGCTCCACACCCTTTGGGAAAGGCATCTTGACTCCTGAAACACCTTCCTTGACTCCAGCATGCTTATTTTTCCCAAGGCAGTTTGTTTCTTCCTATACACGCACTCAGGACTTTTCTTGGACTTTTTTCTGGATCAGTCTAGGCACTGTTTGAGCTGGAGTTTCACAGAGCATCATTGCTTGAGTGATACCCACAGTAGCTGTGTGTGCTCTGAGTCCTGGGACCCATCAACAGCCAGTTTGTATGTCCTCCAGAGGGTAAACAGGACCACCTGTTATAACCAGATTACAGCAAGGACACAGCGTACTATACAGACTCTTGGCCCACTGGTGCAGGCCTGGCCTGCACCACATGCATCACCCCATTCCTGTTGTCCTCAAGTTCCACAGCATCCACTGCCTTGAAGAGAAGGGTGGTTTTGGCTGGGCCTGTGGAAAACACCACCACAGCAAGCATTTCCATGTCATCATGCTGGACCCTGCACTTGCTGTCCACCACTGCTGGAGTCAGCCCAAGCTCCAGCTTGGCCAAGTCCAGCTCCTCATTAGGGTAAGTGAAGAGAGCCACGATGCTGACCACCTCCTTGTGGACTTTGGAGTTGTGCTGCTGGCACTCCACTGCAGCAGCAGGCCCAGCATCTGTTGAGGACGCACTGCTTTCATCAGCTGCAGGAACAGTGGGTTGTACTCCTGCTGGAGACTCCAGCTTCTTGACCCCAGGACTTCAGCAGCAGCAGAGACCAGTGGTGCCAGCAGATGGATCACTTCCAGTGCCCTGAGCACTACCTTGAAGTAGTTTAGGAGAGTGTAAAGGAAGCTGTTGAGCCCCAGGAGGGTAAGGGCAGGCATGAAGGTGACTGCTGCCTGGCTGGCACCTCCAACCACCCTGTTCAGCTCCTCTGTGGCTTTACATGTAGTTCTTGTAGTCCTCCTAGTCCAGCAGGTGAGCCTGCAGCTCCAGGGTCAACAGCCTGGACTTTAGGCTGGGCTGGATGGGGAGCAGTGGTGGTTTGCCCTCACCTACCTGCAGGCTCCTCCAGCAGCTGCTGTTGGCCAGCATGTGGGAATGGCTCTGTGCTGGGCTCCTCCTGCAGATGAAACATTCCACAAGCATCTGGGAGAAGTCTCGTGATTGCTAGACCTTGTTCTTAGGGGGGACTTCAGCTTAGCAGGTGTCTGTCAGAAATACAACACAGTGGAGGGGGAACAGTCTGGGAGGTTCCTGGGGCATGTGGAAGAGAACTTCCTGACACAGGTGATGAGGGAGCCAACAAGGGAAGATACCCTGCTGGACCTGCTGTTTGTGAACAGAGAAGGACTGGTGGGCGATGTGGTGATGGGAGACCCTCTTGGGCACAGCAATCGTGAAATGAGGGAGCTTTTGGTTCTTGGAGAAGTGAGGAAGGGGGTCAGCAAAATCTCTGCCTTGGATTTCCAGAGGGTAGACCTTCACCTGTTGAGGACACTGATTGAGAGAGTCCCTTAGGAAACAATCCTGAAGGGAAAAGGCATCCAAAAAGGCTAGGCATTCTTCAAGAATCCTAAAGGTAGGGACAGGCTGTTCCCATCTGCCAGAAGTCAAGTTGGTGGGGAAGAAGACTGATCTGGATGAACAGGGACCTTTCGCTGGAACTCAGGCAGAAGGGGCAGGCAGCTCATGAGGACTACAGAGGTGTCATTAAGCTGTTCAGGAAGAAAGTTAGAAAGGTGAAAGCCCAGCTAGAAATTATTTTGGCCACTGGCATAAGAGATAACAAAAAATGTTTATACAAATGCATTAGTAACAAAAGGAGAGCCAAGAAGAGTCTCCATCTTTTATTGCATGTGAGGGGAAACGTTGCCACAAAGGATGAGGAAAAGGCTGAAGTATTTAACGCTTTCTTTGCCTCAGTCTTTAATAGTCAGATCAGTTGTCCTCAGGGTACCAGCCCCTGAGCTGGATGACAGAGACTAGGAGCAGAATGGAGTCTCCATTATCCAGGAGGAAACAGTGACCTGCTGCTCCACTTAAACAAGCACAAGTCTATGGGGCTGGATGGAATCCACCCAAGGATACTGAGGGAGCTCACAGATGAGCTTGCCAAGCCACTGTGCATCATTTGCCATCAGTCCTGGCTCACCAGGGAGGTCCCAGACGACTGGACATGGGCTAGTGTGACTCCCATCTGGCAGAAGGGCCTGAAGGAGGATCTGGAAGCTACAGGCCTGTCAGCCTGACCTTGGTGCTGGGGAAGGTTATGGAAAGATCATCTTGATCACACAGCACATGCAGGACAGCCAGGGGATCAGGCCTAGCCAGTGTGCGTTTATGAAAGGCAAGTTCTGCTTCCCTGGTGGTGAATGAGTCACATCCAGCTGGTGGCTGGACACTAGTGGTGTCCCCCAAGGATCAGTATGGGCAGTAGTCCTGTTTCATATCTTTACTGATGATCTGGGTGAGGGGATTGAGTTGCACCCTCAGCAGGTTTGCATATGAAATGAGGTTGGACAGAAGGGTTGATCTCCTGGGGGATGGGAAGGCTCTGCAGAGGGATCTGGACAGGCTGGGTCCATGGGTACAGGACTGCTATATGAAGTTCAACAAGGCCAAGTGCCGAGTCCTGCACTTGGGTCACAACCAACCCACGCAGCATTCCAGCCTTGGGGAAGAGTGGCTGGAAAGCTGCTGGGTGGGAAAGGGCCTGGAGGTGCCAGTCAGCAATTGTGTGGCCAGGAGGACCAGGGCAATGATTGTCCGCCTGTGCTTGGCACTGGTGAGGCCACTCGGCAAATCCTGTGTCCAGTCAAGCACTGGAACAGGCTGCCCAGGGAAGTGGTGGAATCATCATCTCTGGAAGTGTTCAAAAAACCCGTGGATGTGGTGCCTAGGGGTGTGGCGTAGTGGTAGATGTGGCAGTGTTAGGCTGTTGGAATCTGATCTTGGAGGTCTATTCCAACCTTAACAATTCTATGATTCTTTGTTACATTTTTGTGAGGGGAAAACAAGCAAAGCAGATGAGAAGTCTCTTTTCTCCTTTTTTCTGTTGCACACAATTTAAAATAACAGTGGGAAGTTTGTTAAAAGTGGCTACAGGGTATACATAATTTAATTTCTCTTATAATAGATTATAAATACTGAGAGATTTTTAATTTCCCCCTCCCCTGTTGCTGTGGAATGCTTGTTTGCAAGAATAAATTGATGAATTACTTTTAGAGTAGGGCTGGAAAAAAATGGGTTTAGTATTTTTAATAATGTCAGTTTAATAGCAACTTCGTTGAGAGGGACTTTTCTTTGGACTTTTTTAGATTTTTGTATTTTAAACATTACTAAGGTTCAACAGTTTCCATGGTTACAGTTAAAACCTACAAAATAAGTATTTTCTGGTACATATTGAGACCATGTGACTGTGATACAGTATAAAAGTTACCCAGGGAAATTTTATACTGGTAAAACTGAAAGTGGAAAAGCTCATGCCAGTCTTTTTCTATGTAGATTATCATCTGGATTTTCAGGAGAAAATATCTCTTTAGGTAAATTGAGGGGCAGTTTCTGCACAATACCATTTCAGAAGCACTATTTTAGAATTTATATGCTTTACAGGAAATTGTAAAAACTGCTTTTAGTAGAAAAAGACTTGGAAATGAATGGGATGCCACATTCAGTCCATGCTACAACTTCAGGAAGCATCAGCACACTTTCAGCAAGAGAGATCAACAAGTGCATGTGTCTTGGCCTGTTCTCCGAAGCTGAGTGGGAACAACCAGAAACCATAAGCTACCTTTTCTTTTTTTCTTTTTTTTTTTTCCAAAAGAATGTATTCAGTGATACAGGAACAATCTTCCTAACAGGAGAGTATTTCATTTTTTAAAGTAATTTTGTAGATTAATGCTACTTCTGGTTTCATAAATTAATTCAAGCTAACATGTTTCAAAACTACCTCCAGTTTATAGTGACCAATTCTTAAAAACTTTTATGAACTGTACAGTTGCATCCTTCATGTTCACAAAATCTTGTTTAGGAAGTGATTGAAACTGGATTCTCTTTTAATTTTGTTATTTTTAGTCTGATAGTAAGAATGTGAGTAAACAAGGAGAAAACTAGTAAGTATCTTACCACTTTGGAACAGGAATTGGTAGCAATTCATGTGTATATGTATTTAATTCTGTGTGTTTTATATATGTGTGTATAGGGGGAAGTTAAAAGATCTCTTTAATGTAGATCAGTCTTAAAATATTAAAACGGTTTTTTAGTGATGCTTTTACAACTTCCTCTAAAACATATATATGTCAGCCTCTTTTATGCTAATGCTGGCTGTTTTAAACAGTGACTTTGATGTTAATTTGAAAATAATTATGGTTTATAAAAATAACAAATTTACCCATTGTGGTAAATAACATGTAAGACCATATTTTTCTGCCTAAAACCTAAGCTTTTAAATGTAAAATTGAAATTCATATTATACTTTTGATACTTGTAACACTTTTCTTTTTGCCTCATATGTATTAATTATAAATTCAAAGCTCGCATTCTGTAGCGCGGGTATCTTTTGGTGCTAAATGAGATGTTTCATGTTACTGAAGGTATTCTGCTACTTACTTACACTCTCCCTTCGTGAGTAAACCAAACCAGTGAGGGAAGCCTTTTCTGACCTTAAAATCGGGGCTTGAAGAACTGACGGTAGGAGTGTTACCTTTCAGTGAACATAAACGTAGTTACTTCTGAATTACCACTGCTCTTACAATACAGCTCTGATAGAAAGCTTGGAGAATGCAGGACTGCCACCAGCTCGTCAGGTGACATTGAGAATAAACCTGTTCCTACAAAAGCAGAGACATAGCACTTTGAGTCTGAAAAAGAAAATTAGCCATTTCCTGTGAAAAATTGCGTATAATTTTTAGTGTCTAAGCAACACACCTTATTAATATGGGGAGTAAACTCATTTGCTCAAAACATGTTAATAATTATTTCAAGTAAATGCACTGATGTTTTGGGGTTGGTTTTGGTAGTAATGTGTTTTAAATTACACAATAGTCAAACATCTGATTAGGTGTCTCATCTAAGCTAGAGATGTTGAAAATAACTGGTAGATGAGTATCTTTTACAAGTACTTTTTCTTACTTGGAGTAGTATTTGTGAAGTAATAGGAAATACTTTGAACTAATTATAAAATGAAAACTTAAACAGGTGTTTCAAGTAATTTTCAGGTAAATTTACTGCAAATAAAAGATTAGAATAGTTACTAACCGATTGAATGAACGTTTATAGTGGTGTTGCATTTTTGAAAGCAGTCCAGTTTAAAATACAATTTCTTGAACTTGAGTGTGTGAGGATGAACTTTTTAGTAGAACTCATAGAAATTGTAGCTCCCTGTATCTATTGACACTGGATAGCTCTGACCCATGATAAAAGATAGTCATCCATGCTGGGGTACATAATACACTCCTAAACGTTTATAGTATCTCTGTACAAAAAAAAATATCTTGTTAGAAATAGAATATTCTAAGTGGTTTGGTTATGCGATGTAAAACTAGCACTGGTAAGACCACATTGTCATCTGCTCCTCCCTTAAGATTTGTGCAGGAGGGGAAATGGAAGTAAATGCAGACAACTGAAACTTACAGTGTGACCTTTGTTCCTACAGTTTTCTTACCGGGTTGGTTGTTACCTTCCAGTAAAGGGCATAGAAGAATGATGCTGCATATTCCTTTTCCATAGACTGGTTCCTTATCTGCCCATACGCTCAGTCTTAGGGGACAGCATGGCTCATTTGCCATAACATAAATTTGTCCTGATTTTAGTCTTTAGCTATTAAACTGGTAATTTTCAAACCAATATCTAGACATGTAAAGAGGCAATAATAACTGTAATGCTTCAAAAATAATAAAAGAAAAAGGTGAGCTAAGACAGAGTTGCTAAGCTTAAGCATCAGTTCTGTGTATGATAAATGACCTACCTTTTCACCAAAGAGGAGACACAGACTCTTTGAAATGAATAGTGGTGTTTGCATTGGAGAAACACTTAGGCTAAAAGAACAAAAATGGGGCTATAATTGTGCAATCCAGTTTATCAGTAAAAACTGAACAGGGAGAAGTTTAAAGCTAGTTACTTTTGCTCAAAATACAGATTAAAAATAAGGCTAAATGCAGAGTGCAGCTGTAGAATGGATGAGTGCAGGCTTCCTGATAATCTGGCGGAATTGACAGGTTTCAGTTTGGCTGATACTTCACTGTGACCCCCCCTTAACAATTCTGGAGTATTAGACTGTTATGTCTAAGGATATAATGGTCAGGCACTTTAGCTTAAAGAAAGAAGAAAAGGTTGTAATGGTTAGAAGCACAGCAGAGGTAAAACATTATTCTGTAATGAAGAGCTATAAGGAGCAAACTTTAAATGCCAGAGTTCTTCATGGAAGGAACACAATGAAGAATTGTGTGGAGAGGGCAGAAGGCACGCAAGATATTTTAAAAATGATGCAATGCATACATCAGCATTGTGTAATAAAGTCAATAAAGACAATAATAATTTTGCCAAGAAATAGAATTTCATGTCAGGAATTTTAGACCTGGACCAAGGAGTAGGAGAGTTTGGGATGCTTGTAGAATTAGATTACAGGCAAAATATGGGGACTTTACCTACATTCCTCTGTGTTGAAAAAAAGAGAAGTCTAAAAGTAGGTGTAGCTCTGAAGTCAGAGGGGCCAGTCTAAATGCTGAAGGCTACTAATAACTGGCCCTGAAATACCTTGCTGCTTAACACCACTGTTAAACCTCTTTGTTGAATCATAAGGAGGGCTTGTGTTGTTCTTTTGCATAGTTGTTTAACTGGTGCCCATAAATGGGTATGGCTTTAAAAGGCTATTCAACAAAATACATAGTCTTGGCTTAAAAAAACACCAGCTGTTCTGGAAGTGTATTTTAATAGCGGCTGTCCGTAAAAACACTATGAAAATATTTTTGTGAATTGCAAATGCTGTGCTGCTGAACCACGTACCTGACTCACAGCTACTGTAACAGAAGCTTTAGTTTTGGTTCCATTTGGCTTTTTTCTCCTATTACCTTTTTGCTTTTCCCTTCCTTTTTTCTGTTAGTGTTGTTTTTTCTCCTTTCCCACCTCCTTGTCACCTCAGGCCTATACTTGAGTCATTTTTCATGAGCTCTCATCCATTCCTTTTTTTATTTTTGCCTCTGCTCTTCTGCCTTCTTGCTGTCATTGAACACTTAGCTACTTACACCAGAGCTCTTGTCATAGTATTTAATTTTTTAAAGAATGGACACTTCTTTAATTATATAAATCTTTTATAAAACATTTAATTTGCTTTATCTATCAGATTATTGGTAAAACTTTGTGTAAAAGTCAGTGACAAAAGTATACTTTGTTTATTTACAAAAATCCAACACCTACCTGTGAATGGCTTTATTTATATAAAGTAACCTCTTACAATTGGCTTTTCAAATTTAAAGCTTTTTTCTAGAATTAGTTCAGAGGTTTGAAACTTTTCATTCTGTTACATATTACCAAGTTGCTATCACATGCAGAATTAGGGAAACATTTGAACTAATAGTCTCGATAAAAGGGCAGCTTTTTTGCAGTATTGACTAGAGAAAGTCTTCAAAGAATAGGCTGTAGGAGTGAACCTAAGCGAAGAATCATTTGTCTTGTTTGTGCTTTTAATCTTTTTCTTTACTTTCTCTGAAAGTACATCAGTCCATAGGTTTATTTTGCTATCTGCAGTGGTTTGCAGGGCACAGACATGCTGAAAGCGAGCTGTTTTAAAGATTTTTATTGCTGGACTGGTAGAGATTTCATCTTACCATGACACAGTATTGTGTGCAGATTGCTGAGTAAGAGTTCTGGGGGGGAAAAACACTAATTAGGACAGTGTATTATGTATGTGCTGCTCTGAGAGATAACATGTAAGATTAGCTAATTTCAGAAGAAGGTATGGTGTCTTTAAATATGTGTGCTTACATATTTGGATTTATAATTTTGATACTTAAANTATATGTATGGTATGTTGGGAATTTTTACAAATGCTTCATTAACCAGTAATGAATATAAATGGCTGTTTTCCTAATGTTACCAGCTTCTTAAGAGTTAAGCACAACTAGTTACCAATAAAATGTCTTTTCATTCTCCTATAGAAGTGCAGTTCTACTCTTTAAAAAGAATTCTGTATAAAAAAGCAAAAAAGCAATAGATGGGCACACTCACAGCTCTGTCAGCTTGGTTAAAAAACTCAGTGTTTGTTTCCAGCTTCTCACACTTCTTAGAAGCATGTGATTTAAGCTGGATGAGCAGGTGTCCATATCTTTCAGTGGATAAATTTTAATATTCAGATCCCAGGGCAAGCATATTATAAGATAAACTGCTTTGTCCTGGAGACAATGCTGGGAAAAAATTATGGAAATTTTTAATGACTATTCTTGAGCCCCGTATTTTTGTTGTTTTTTGTTTTTTTTTTCTAGAGTAGAACCACACTTTAACTGCCATATCATGTTTAAATAACTTAAACATAACATGGCTTTGTGCCATCCAATAATGAAGGCACTCTCTTGCTGCTACTTTCTGTGAAATTATACTAAATTAATGAAAAACTATTTGGATGGGGAGCCTTAATATGGTTAAAAAGAAACATAGTTAACCCTTTGGGTGCCTTAAGACATACCTTTAATAAAGGGGCACTCACTTGGATCTGCAGGCATACAGCATGTTTTCTCCAGCTGGAACAGACTATTGCCTTAAGTGACAATGCCCTGGGACTTCTGAAACTTGGAACTCAAAGGGTTATTTTAGACTACTGTTTAAAAAACAAGTCCCTGTACAGGGAACAAAATGAAAATATGTTTGAAAAATTCCTTTGCATACTGTTTTTATTATCTTTACATGATGGGTTTATCAGGTTTCAGGGGCAACATTATTGGTAAACTGCTGAAAATACATAACTGGCCGAAGAATTCTACACAGAGAGAAAGAGTACTTGGTATTCTTATACAACTGTATGTGCAAAATAAATTGCTTTATTAAGTATAAATTCAGGGAGAGATGCACATCTGTTTATCTTGATGACTGTGCAAAATACAGTAAAGGGCAATAACAGTATAATGAGGTCAGTGTGTTTAATTAGCTTATTACACATTAAAGATGCACAATGCAGACAACTCTATATTAATGACTTTCAGTAAATGATGCAGTTTCAAACCTGCATCACAAAAATAAAGCTGTCAAATTTAAATGAACTCTTGCAGTCCTAGCTATCTGAAGATAAATGTGATGCTTTTTTTTCCCTTGAGGCAAAAAAAGTATTTAGGTACATGCAGTGTTAAAAGCAATGGGAATAACAGGAGTCTAATTCACAAAAACTGAGTAAAAATTAATTGACTAATGTTTTTATTCTAATGTGTGCACCTTTAGTTGTGTAATAGTCCCTTTTACTGAAGAATGGGATAGAATTTTCTACTTGCATATGGACTTCCTTGAAATAACCAAGAGTCTTGGCATTGCCTGTTCTGGCTTTGGATGTACATTGTACTGAAACTATTGAATTTTAGTTGTTTCTTTTAGACATTTAACTGAAAGTTAAAATGGCTAGTAAACTGCATTCTGACTGTAGAATTTAAGTACTAAATAAACTCTATGCATATTAGACCCATTTTACTTGGTCTTATGTTTTATAATATGGTTGGATTGGTCATACTGTAGTTTGTAGCTGCAGTTTAGTGGCAGTGAGCTGTCTGGCTCCCCTAGAAGAATTCATGAATGGCACTGTACAGACTGATACTTTGTAGTGCAGAGTAGAGATGAAAACCATTACCTCCACCTCTAAAGCTGCCTGAATCTTTATGCCCTTTTCTATTCAAGTGGACACACAATTTGGGAGCTCCGTGATCAGGCACTGAAATGTGAGAAGCAGACATACACACCAGGATCACTACAGACTTGTTTTGCTTAATACTTTCTTCATTACAATTTGACAGAGAAGAATTAAATTTAAAGGAGCCAAACTGACCATTTACTGAAACACAGCTAGAAAGCAAATTAATCTGCAGCAAAAAATGTACATTATTCTTGTGTCTAGGCCTCTCTGAAGCAGGACATAAGAGCCACGAAATGATATCACTGTCTCACACTTAGAGCCCTGAGAGTTACATGTTTTTTAATGACCATTTTGATTGTGATAAAGCTGAAGCAAGGACACTCAAGTAATTTGCTGAGTCCATAAAGTCTGTCAGAGAGTGATCTGTGATTCAGAAGGCCATGGTTTCAAGTTGTTGGATGTAGCTCATGCTGTGTGTCTTAGGAATATGAGGACGGCTGCTCAGGAATTTGCTTGACATTGATGAACTAAAGGAAGCAGTTTGCCTTCATCATGAAGCCTTTTAGTATCTGTTGCACCTCCAACACAAGTCCCATTGATAAACACTCTTGGGACCTATCAAGGAAACAACAATTGCATTAGTCACTTCTTCAAAAAAAGGTGAAAATCTAAGTAAGCCCACATGGACTGTAATACACGCAATAGTTGTGTTCTTCTAGATATATGCATAGTTTTGTGTATTTCCATAACATTCATGGAGATGGGAAACTTTGTGTGCCCCTCAAAAGTGGGATGAAAGCACTGTGGGGGGATTTGTAATAAATTGCAATAATTGAGTGAAGTGAGATAGAAAAGAAAGAAAACACAAGGCAAGTGTTAAACACCATGGATTAAATGTACAAATGAAAAATTATTTTGATACTTCAGTTATTTCAGTGGCAGTATGGAAAAGATCAAACCTGAGGGGATACCCAGGGGGTTGTAATGAAAGAGAGGGGGACAGAAGCCTGCTGCAGTACCTTGCTTTTAATTTAGGAGCTTGTATCCCAAGTTTACTTGGCTCAAAAAGATGAAAGAATTGACATGGACATACCCCAAGAGGACCGTGTGTAGCCCAAGTTCTTGCTTGTTACATGTAAGAGAATATACTCACGGTCCTGCCACCCGTCATCTGCTCAAGAACATCCTGGAACTGACTCCCATTTGTATTCCTGTCCAGTTCCACAGCTGTGTAATGCACATTCAAACCCTCAAAAAGCTCTTTTGCCATTTTGCAGTATGGGCATGTTGTTTTAGAGAAAATCACCACACAGTTGTCTGAAATAATGTTCTGTAGGTTCAAAGGAAAGTTTCAGTCAGTGAGCTTTGAGCCAGGGCATTAACAACAGTATTGAACAGTCATGAAAACCAATACAGGGGTTAAAACTCTACTGTTATGGTAAAAAATACAGGAAGATTACTGCTGGCACCTATGAAGCCATGTTTGACCTGTATTGGACTACAAACATTTGAGTAGAGCTCTGAAAAAACATTAAATGGTGGGTGCACCCCAGGAAGATCAGGTTCCAGGGCTGTGGATAAACAACGCTGCCAGCATGATTTACTAAGCATAATAAACATTAAGAACAGGTTCAACATGAAGAACTATTTACAGTATTCTTTTGTATAAATAAGAAAAGGTTTTAAGTACCCATGGCTTTTATAAATGGTGAAAATAAGTAAAAATCGCATAAATAATGTTACCTTTATTTCGTTCACAGCAGCATCATTAGACAGTCCTACAGAAGTAGACTGACTGCTCCCCATTCTAAAACTGAAAAGAAATTACAATCAGATCTTCGAGCTTTCAAACAACCATCACTTTTTGCCGTTCGCAAACTAAAGGTTGGCTTTGCCCTGGTTCGTTTAACTGACTCCTCTCTTACATGCACGTTCACTTCAGCTGCACTACCTACACCATCCCGGCTCCCGGCGCCTGCGGGAGAGACAGAGAGACAGAGAGAGAACACGGAGCCGCTGGCGGGGCCGTTTCTCCCAAACGCTCCGGCCCCGCGGGCCGGACACGCGGCCCGCCCGCCCGCGGCACCACCGCCCTTCCCGGGGGATCGGCATCCCTGCCTTCCCTGGGGATCGGCATTCCTGCCTTCGGGGGCATCGGCATCCCTGCCCTGGGGAGGATCGGCATCCCTGCCTTCCCGGGAGATCGGCATCCCTGCCTTTCCGGGGAAATACGCCCACCCTTCCCGGTCGGCACCTCGCGGCACAAACCCGGTCCGAGCGCTGTCCCTTCCCGATGCAGACCCTGATGCCGGTCCTGGTGACACTGATCCCCAACCCGATCCCAATCCCTCCCCCGTCCCGCTCCCGCTCTCTCTCCCAAGCCCCATCTCGATCCCAGTCCCCGTCCAATCCCTGTCTTCCGATCCCAATCCCGATCCCACTCCTAATCCCATTCCGCTCCCAATGCCGATCCCGATCGCCCTCCCAATCTCTCTCCCGATTCCTATCCGTCTACCGATCCCTCTCCCAGTCCCATTCCGGTCCCTCTCCCGATCCCAATCCCAATCCCGGTCGCGATCCCTCTTCCTCTCCCGATCCCGATCCCCGTCCCAGTCCCGATCCCTATTCCTTTCCTGATCCCAGTCCCGGTCCCCGTCCCCGCTCCCTGTCCCAGTCCCAGTCCCAGCCCCGCACTCACGGCCCCCGCCCCGCCGCCCGCGCCCAGCGCAGCGCCCCCTGCAGGGCCATGGCCGGCGGCAGGAAGGGGCGGCGCGGGGGCCTCGTGAGGGTGCCGGACCGCCGTGAGGACTGCGGGGAAGCACCGCCCCACAGGGCTGCCCGGCGCGCTGCCGGTGCGCGGGGGGCGTCAGGAGAGGGCCGGGATAGGGGCGGATATCCCGGGACAGGGGCCAGGAGCGGGACGGGATGGGGTGGATGCCCCGGAGCCGCTGCCCGTGCGGAGGACTCGCTCGGCCTCCTGCCCGGCCGGCTCCCTGGTGCGGGTGTCGGCAGTGCCTTCTCTTTGTCAAATGTAAAACTAGTTTTAAATCCTCTTTGTCGGCGTTTCTGTTGCCTGTGTTTCTTTCCTTGTGTATCCATACACGATATATCTTGCTCCCTCTGTATTATATTTCTTGATGTTGATTAATCTTAATGAATTTACCTGTGATGTAAAATTGTCAAACTTTGTTTCGCAACCTAATTTTGCTTGCCTATAAAACATCAGTATAACCTGTCAGACCACAGCTGTTAAACCAGTCAGAAAATGCAGCTGAAACCTTGTACCCATATGGTAGACTTTCATTTTACTAAAGGGTAACTTGCTTTCTCCTTTCAGGTAATGATTTTCTAGCCTAATCTCCTGTGATAAAACTGGTAAGTTCTCAGGTATCTAATGCCATGTTAATAATGCCTGGTTAATAATCTCACTGTGATCCTTGAAACAGACTGTGGGAGCTGTCTTGTAAACTCCCATTGAAAACTTCTAATGAAGGTGTCACGTTAAGAGTAAAGCAAATTTATCTGTTGCATTAAATTTGGCAGAAAACCATCCCTGTTGCATTCCAGCTGCTCCTCAGATTCCATAAGGAGTGTGGTCAGCTGGGCTTACACTGAGCAGTGGCCAGTTTGGCACTGGAAGGGGATGATCTTTAAGGTCCCTTCCATCCCAAACCATTCTATGCTGGTGATAAACACACTGTCTGCAGGAGGGTGTGTGAACCCCTAAAATAGGAATAATAACACATTCAATTGGAAGGTGCCAGTACAGCATTAAGAGCATGATCCCAAGCACAAGCTGGCTTCCCAAATTTCCCAAATGTTCCAGCCTTACCCGACAGGCATCCCAGGGGAGGAGGTAGGGACAGTCTGCCGACAGTGCCAGGACATAGAGGTGGAGTCTGCTCTGACCTTAAGCTGTATTTATACGGTTTTCTTCTAGGGAGGGGAAAAGGTGAAGTTACACTTGATGTCATTTTCTATTGAGGTGGAGTTTGACTTCAGTCATGAGCACATGTGGGGGTTATTGAAGTGAAGTTTGGTCATGGTTGGAGTCATTCCTTTGGTTTAGTTCCTGTTACCTGCATTGTTCCTGACAGAGCATGACCACACCACCTCCCTGCTCTGTCCTTGGTTCCATATCTGCACTGATTTCAGCAGGGCATGACCACCTCACCTCCGTGCTGCTCCATCCTTTGTTCCCTGCCTCCCTCAGTGTTCCTGCTCAGGCTGCAGACAGCATGTCCCTGCTGAACTCCTGCCAGTGCACACACTGCTTCTCACTGAACTTTGTTTGTCAGTGTTCTCCCCAGGTGAAGGCAGCCTCAAAAGGAAACCAGAACTGCAACACTTTCTTGAAATCTGACAATAAATCTCTTTGCAGCCGTGTGTGCAGCTGATTCTGCACCACACTGTTCCCTGCTCCCTGCGCAGCAGAACTGAACTGAGTGGCTTTTTGGTGTCATTGTAACACACTGACTTTGTATGTGGCTGAAGAAAGCGTTATCTGTAGTGCAGCAGATGTGTGGGATGAGTTTTTTTAGAGGTAGCACTGGTTTAGGTGATGCAGGTTTTTGCATGACACATGAAAACAGGATTTGGCCCGCTGGAATCATTTCAAGTCCCATTCCAATTTTCATGAGCCACAGCTCCAATAATCATTCCAAATCCAGTTCAAGAAATTCTATTCTGCTTATTCATTTTGTCTTCTAAGTACATAAATATTACTCTATGTGCATTGACAAATAAATATTGACAGTGATTGGCATAATTCACCATGTTACTAATTGGTGTAGTATATTTGTGGGTTAGACTTCTTCGATACCATATGTGAAATGTTATAAATACACTCACGGTGCTCCATATGCTGAGTGCTTCTGACATCTTGGAACAGGGAATTCTACAGGCTGTTGACTTTTAGTCTCTTCTGTCAGTCTCGGCACATGTTCCTTACAGGAAGAAAAATGACCCAGTTTTGCCTTTTGCAGATTTAAGATGGGGTAATGCTTTCTGCCAGCCTTGGGAAGTGTTAAGAAAACCCTGAGTATCAAAGGCTAGAATAATCTACGATGAGAGCTGTCTTGCAGGCCTCAAACCGTGGAATCTGTGTTTCCCCGGGGAATGTTCAGTTCCGCTGGGAAGTGCTGCGCTCCCAGTTTTTGTGTGCCCGAGCAGAAGGAATTAACCTGGAGCAGGGGGAGGGCCTGTGCCAGCCTGTGCCGTGTGGCTGCTCCGGTGAGCAGACAGTGTGGTGGGCCCTTTCCCCCAAGCACAGGCTCGGCCTGCCCCGACAGGGCCTCATGCCCTTCCCTCGGTCCCTTCACACTCGGGATGTTCCCGTCTCTGGCTGTCCCGGCGGGCCCTGCCTGTGCTCATGGGCACACGGCCAGGGCAAGGCGGATAAAGCACCCCCAAATCCCCACCAGCACGCCCTAAACCCCTTCCGGCATCCCCAAATCCCTCTGTGTGCCCTCTAAAACCTCTTTAGCCCTATTAAAACCCCTCCCAGCGCACGACGAGCCGTACCGGCACCTCTAACCCCGCCAAACCTCTTCAACCTTCCTTATAAACATTTTAGTGCGCTTTAGCAGCACAAAATCCCTCCCGGGACCGCCTAAACACCAAATCCACCCCAGCACCCACCAGAACAACTTTAGCACCGCCAAACCCCTCTAAAACCCCTTCAGCACCCAACTAGGTTATACCATCACGCAGACCATCGCGGCTGGCGCCCGGGGTGCTCTGGCGCGCCAGTGTTTCTGGGGAAGAGAAGGCAGTGAGTGTGTGATGCTGTTTGCACGGACACACCCCAACACGGGGGGCGCGGGGTCCGCCCTGAGGGGGGCGAGGGGCGTGGCCTAGGAGGGGGCGTGGCCTGTGGCCGAGGGGCGGGCCCCACGCCGCTCCCATGGCAACGCGTGCGGCGTCGCCCCCTGTAGGCGGCGCGGCGGCGGCTCAGGCGTTCTTGGCGGGCAGCCCCGGGCGCGGCGGCGGGGTCCTGCGGCGGGCGGCGGCGGGGCCGGAGCGGCGGCGGCCGGGCGA
>VXBX01003518.1:0-62195 GCA_013400415.1 Scytalopus superciliaris | reverse complement strand
CGGAGGGCTCGCCGCGGCTCTCGGGAAGGGTCCCGGCCCCTGCCCCGGGCCAGCCCGGCCGCCCCTCGGCTCTCCCGCCCGTGCCGCCCGCCGGGGCCGCGTCCTGCAGACTCATGCGATGAGGTGGCAGGAGGCACCTTCTCCCGGGTTTTTCTGGGTGTTGCGTGAAAAAGAGGCGTCATGTGGCTAAAATATTGTTTGGGCAGCGCTGTCCGGCACACGGTGCGATTGTCGGGGTGTCCTGCGCGGGGACGGGAGTTGGGCTCGGTGGCTCTGGGGGGTCCCTTCCAGCTCAGCGCATTCCGTGGTTGCCCTGCCTCAGTTCGGCTGGGCTGGCTCTGCCCCCAGCTCTGGCACAGCCGCACAAACCCGGGGAGCGCCGAGCCCACAGTCCCCCTGTCTGCCCCCCTGGGAGCCCTGCGGAGCCGGGCAGGTGCTCTGCCCATACCTGAGGCCTCTTCCTGGGCAGGACCCGGTGCAGGCTTTTCCTAATTGGCGTTATCGTGACAAACAAGTAGAGGTAGTGTCTACGTGACTTAAATGATTGTATTAGATAAAATGCTAATTTTTATAAAGCTTCCGGAAAATGAGGGTTTGCACTTGTTGAGTTTTTTAGTATGGTGTGGGTTACTCACAGTGCAAGGGAGTTCTTCGTTTGCCTTTCCTTAGAGTTTATCAGCTGGTTGCTTTTAATATCCTCACTAGAAGGATTCCAATGAATCTCTTTCAAACCTAAGAGAAAGAAAATGCTTATTTTTAAAGGTCAGGTAGCAGGTGTTTCAGGTGCTGATCAAAGAGGGTACATTATCCTGTGGAGCTTTGTGGAAAAGCAGAAGAACCTGCAGATTTCTCAGTAAAACCCTGAACTTGTTGTTCTGTCTGACCAGGAATTATTTTTTTGTTTTGTTTTCATAATTATCAATATTATTCTTACTTCTAGTTTGAGAAAGAGAAAGTAAATAAACCTGTTTGTTTATCCTAACTTGTAGACAGGCTTTTTGTAGCTGATTTTACTTTGCACTCTATTTATAACTAGAAATTTGCTGTTTCATTACTTGTTTCAAGCTTTCAGAAACTAATTTTGGAGTTATTTGTGCTTTCTGACTGAGTGGGGGATACTGATACCTAGACCGAAAAGGAAAAAAATAATTCAGATAAGCTGTTAAAAGTCTTAGTTGTATTTTTGCTATGCAATGTGTAGACAATCATGGTGGTGTCCTTGTTGCAAGTTGCTTTTCCCAAGCTGTAGCAAGTATTGGTTAACCAGACAGACAAGTTTCATTGCTCTTCTGTAGGGAAAGAAAAACTGATATTGCAGCCCAAATATACTCCTGCTCAAGAGAGCTTGAGTTAGACCAGAAATCGTTACCAAAACCCAAAAAGACAGCAGCTGGAGAGGAAAACTTTGTTATGTACGGTCAGACAGCTTTATCTTCATGGTCAAGAAGGACCTGTGGGTGACCAGATGATACTCTGAGCAGAAGAGTAGCAGTGACCTTGTCATAGCTGGCTGTGTACTCACCTCCTGTGGTGGACATGTGGTAGAATTTGGAGGGTTTTTGTTCGTTGGTTTGTTTGAGGTAAGTTAGTAAATCTTAGTTTAGACCAGTGGCTTCTGAACTCGTGATAGGATCACACTGCTGCTAGTTCACAACATTTCTTGTGAACCACTGTGGCACTTTGCATGTCTCATCTTTAAATTGAAGACACTGTAAAACAGAGACCAGTTCTGCAAGCCATACTCAGTAGCTTTGACACCACAGTTTAGGAGCTGTAAATTTACGTAATTGCCAAACTTATGAGGAACATTTTCAGAAACTTTCAAGATTCAAAACCTTTTATGTGCAGGTCACTTAACAGGATCCAAAGTATGCTTGCACTGAATAGTTATTGGTGGCTCAGTCTTTCATGGAACAAACCTTGATTTCTGTTTCAGGTGTCCACAGCATGGTAGCTGTAACTGCACCTCCAGCCTGGAGAGACTAATGGCAGTCCAAGCAGCAGCAGTGGCATTTGTCCCTGCTAGAATTAGAAGTAGTCCCACGAGACATTTAGCACTGACTCCTCGAGCAGCTCAGCTGGCAGAAGTCAGCAGTGCTGCCCTGTACTGCTTTCTCTCTGTGCTGGCACAAGTGTCAGCCAAATGGAATTGCTCTGAGGAGCTAAGCCAAGTGAGAAAACGTGTAGGGAAAAAAAACAACTGTGAGGAGGGTGGCAAAAAGTAACTTTAATCCAGCTTAGTTTCCAGGTAATAATTACATGAATACCCCTGCAGGCACATGAAGAAGGCTAGATGGTCTGAGATGAAGTGTTTTGTGTGTTTTGATGTATGGCCCCTGAAGAGTGATTATAGGATCTGTTTCAAAAGCAAAGAAAGGAATCAATCTAACAGAGAAACTTACTGCTTTGTTTGCCCAGCTGAGGGGCTTGTATGTGCAGCTGAGGAGTTTAAACAGTGAGCAGCTGGCACTGGGTATTGTCATTTGTGTGATACTTGACCTGCCTAGTCTTGTGTTTTTAAAGATTTCTGCTCACTTTTGTGAATGAGACACAGGCTCTTAGTATCTCTGTAAAAATTTGGGCTTTGAAACAGGAAAGAGGAAATAAAGCAGGTGAAAATGAATAAATTCCTGGCACCTACAGTGTGAAGGTGAATGGATAAGCAGGAAATAAATTTCTGGTATTAAAAACAAGCAGGTGAAAACTCCTCTTACATTATATAAACATTTTCACAATTTTTAAGCTGGAGTTTTATTTTGTAAGAGATACAACACAAATTGTTTGTTTTAATGATTATTACCATTCTTGTTGAAGTTTGCCTCTTAAGATAGTAATTTTTTTCTTTAACTAATTCATGCCATAACTAAATACTGGAAATGAAAGAATTAATTTTTGTTTGTCCTTTAGGTGTTTATAAATTGAATGAGGTAAGCTACCGTCAGATCTGCTGGCTTTTAATTCTCTGTTTATTGGTCAGGAGCACACACTGATGCCGAATTGTCAGAGTTAGATTTTCTCCTTGTGCGCGACTGATCGTCCGTCTGATGATTTCCCTTTAACGTGCAATATTTTGTCCCCCTATTAAAACATCCTCTTGGAGCCATAATGAGCATGGGGATTTCTTGTGTGTGTGACTGAAGTGATGAAGTACCAGCTGTGCCCTGCTGAGCTTTGGCAATGTCTGTGGCTTTGTAATACTGTATTTTCAAATTATTAGGTAAGGGTTCAGTGTTTATTTGTTTGCTTGTTTTTAAATTATGTTATTTGTTGCTATAACTTGAATAGATCACAAGCTGAACTTATATATAATGCTGAGTGCATATGGCACGCTTCAAAGAAACCGTGTGTTATTCCAGCCTAGGATAATCTCAAGTGTTTGCTTTAAAATGAAGTGACAACTGTATCACGTGACATCGTGGCTCCACTTCAGAGCCAAGCCTGTGTGGAGGAAGCTTTTGTTTCTGCCAGTGCTCTGAATATGTTTAGATACCACCTTATCAGAGATTGTTACTGTTTCTCTGCTTACTCAAACAATTCCTTGCGGAGGAATCCAGTTCTGTTGGCGCTGGTTGTGCAGCCAAGTTTTGGTTTCTTAGCAGTTGAAAGATACTTTGTCTCTTCCCTTTCCCCTACAGCAACAAAACATACACACACCCCCCACCTCACTCAGGCCAAGTTTTTGTAAGGAAGAAACAGTGGTAGAAAGATCCTTTATTTTACAGTTCTGCTGGTATTCTGAATCCCTTTTTTCTGTATGTTATTCATGTATTGTTTTTTCTCAGGCATCATTAGGAAGGGGATGTTTTGAACCTCACTGCTAGTAATGAGTTCTGAACAGATTACTGGACACTCTTCATCTTGCTAATTACAGAAAAGTAATTGCAAGCAAAGCAGTAGTGGCATTAAATCTGCAGTACTGAGAAAACAGATTTAAACTTTTGTTAGTTTAGTAGATGTTTGTTTAGGTTCAATAAAGTTGTGGCTGACTATTTTCTACGTCCTCTCCCTTGCCCCAGAGAGGTTGGCACTTCTGTGGTACGTGTTCTATTTTGATGCTGATGGTGAGCCACAAGTAAACCTGCTGTGATTAGGGGGAAAACTCCTTCTTAGGGTTTTAATGGAAGGGTTTCTTCCTAAAATATCTTGTTTTATGAAAATTCTGTCCCAGTCTTAAATTTTAGGGCTTTGGCCTAGTTTTCTGATGGCTTGTCTTCCTCAGGTTTTAAGGTTGGAGATGGGGACTGGGCAGTGGGAAGGAGCTGGGGTCCTTGGCAAGTCCCAAGTGGGCAATGGAATTGCTGCTCTTGCTGCTTTCCTGGTAAAACTGCCTGCCAGGTCTGCTTCTCAGAGCAGTTGGAGTATTTAGGGAATAGGTTTTGTTTTGAAACTTGGACAGGCATTGCTTCCTCTACAAAATCCTTTAGTAAGAGCATAATGGGTGAATGTGTGTGAAGGGGGGAATTATGTTCAAGGTACATGGAGCCAAGCTGAAACTAGGAGTTTTATTGTTTGGTGGGAGGGTGGTTCTTTTGCTAGTTGTTTCCTTTTAGGCTTAAAAGATGTCTCTTTGAAACAAGGTGTTTGAAAGCTGAGATTGAACTTGATGCTGTCACGTTGCTCTGGTTGGTTTGACTTCAGCTCATTGTGACTTTGTAGTCCATTGTGGTTTTGCTAGTTTTGTGTGCAGTTAGTTTTTAGTCACTCCTTATTTTGACCTTTTGGCACCATTTTGAATGCTTTGCTCTCCAGACTCTGTGGAATTTATATATTCTGAGTTCTTCACTGTGGTTTCTCTAGGGGTGAAAATTCTGTCTTGTGTACCTGGAGAGCATGTAGTACTTTTTTTTTCACTTGCAGTTCAGTTATGTTTTTCCGGCTGTCCCCATAGTTCCTTTCATAATAAGCACATGTGAGATGTGAATGTGTACTTATGGTTTCCCAAGTCTTGCTTGTTTATTTTACAACCCATTGATCTCTTAGTTTGGTTTATTTTGGACAGTTTATTTAATTTGTTCAGTAATGAGGCTGCAAGAAAACATATCATTCACCTGTATGTTTTAATGCAATTGATAGTTTGCTAGTTGGGCAGTACCCTGATAATAATATCACTGCTTGCTCTTTGAACTGTCATCTGGAAAGAAAAAAGACCTTTTCTAAAAAAGGGTGTGCTTGAAACAGAGATGGAGAGTTTAAATGTTACTATTTTTGTTTCACTGTTTTACAGGACAGGGAAGGAGGGCCAGCCCAGGGAATACTACACTTTGGATTCCATCTTGTTCCTGCTCAATAATGTGCACCTTTCCCATCCTGTGTATGTCCGTCGTGCTGCGGTGAGTGCACCATACGAAATTTGATTTTTGTCTTGTCATAAGTAATACATGTGCAGTTATTTTTGGGGAATGATAGAACTGGGGTGTATGAATTTGGCTGGGGAAGGAGAAGAAGGTACGCAACAAGGTGTGCAAGTGCGTGTGAGAGTTTAAAATATGGATCACGTGACAGTCCCTGTCAAGGTGCAGTATTTTTCTTGATAATTAATTTCCTAAGAGATTATCCCTTCAAGCCACCAGGTTGCATATACAGCAAGAGTCTGTCACCCAAATATTAACATTAATCAAGCTTTTTTCCTTGATACTCAGCAGACATAGTTGTTTCCAGCACTGTCTATTTCAGGAATATTTTTGTCCATCTGTTCTGTTGTACAGTCCCAGTCTAGGTGATCTTTTAGTGCCTGAGAGGGCAAGGATCAGCAGAATGGAGAAAATACAGCAGAATAGCTCTGGAGTGGGCTTGGAAATATGCAGTTTAATTAAAGAAATTACTGCATAAGCTCTGCAAATAAAGATAGAGCAGTTCTCAAAGGAAAAAGTCCTTTTGATTTCCATTTGACTGTTTTCCATGAGCCCACCCTTCATCTTCCCCTGTGCAGCATAGTTACCTGACACAGCAGTGCTGTGTGTTGTACATACTTGAAATAGCAAAATGGAGATACTTAATTTCTGTGTATCAACATAGACTCCTGGCAGAGAATTGTGTGATTTAAAAGTTAGTTCTTAATCTAATTTGCATGTTTGAAGTGAACAAGGAAAAAGGCTGTCCTCTCTTGCGGTTTCATAGCAGACAGCATGTTTCGTTTTGGGTACATGAACATCCTCTAGGATGTAGTTGCATTTTTAAGGTTGATAGTTAAGCTTTCTTGGGTGGCAGGACACGTGTTCCTGTCTTTGTGTGAATGAGTAATTTTCAATAAAAGTGAAAAATCTTCAGCAACGCTTTGTGAGAGAAGAACAGCTTAATGTCATGTCTTCTGTCTTTTCAGACTGAAAACATTCCTGTGGTAAGAAGACCTGATAGGAAAGACTTGCTTGCATACCTAAATGGGGAAACATGTGAGTGATGTGTTCTTTTGCCTTGGACACACAGTGCTTTTTACTGCTTCATATTCATGGTACAAGTGAGGGGTAGGAGGGGAAGAGTGGGTAATAATGGTCAGTCTGCATCTTAACTGAATATGTTCAAATTTATTATTTCATGTATTTTTTAATTTCTGAAAATTTTTGCATTCCTACATGCATATCTAGAAGTGAACTGCTTTATTATTATTAACATCCTTTGGTCAATGTGTTAGAATGCTTAGGATGGATGTTTTTTCCTTCTCTGGACTGCGGGAAGCTTTCAGTAGTACATTGATCTTGATTGCGAGAAATGTGTGGGATAAAATCTTCAGTAAAATATATTAAATCACTATTTTGTCAGTCTTGAAGATTGACCTGGTATTTCATCATCTTACATTTTTTGCTAACAATGCTCAGAGAAAAGAGGTTTCTCTGAGAAAAAGATAAATGTCACTTATCTTTGTAAGTTGCTCGATTTTGTTGGTGGTCTTAAAACTTTAAGTATCTTGGAATATGAGATTATTTCTGTAATATGGGTAGTAAACCCATTTTTTATATATATTTCAAAGGGACCAGCAGGTTGTCTTTATTCAAAAAAACTAGACCAACTGGTAGGTCTTGATTCCAGATTCTAATTATCATTGTGACTCTTTTCCTTTGCGGTATATAGAGATCATAGAATCACTGACTAATTTATGTTAGAAGGGACCACAAGAGGTCACCTGCTTCAATCCCCTTTTCAAAGCAGGGCCAAATGACCTTGAGCAACTTGATCTAACTTTGTATTCAGTCAGGTTCTGAATACCCCCACTCCACTGGTCCCAGTGTTTGACCACCTTCGTTACATTATATCTACTTAGAATTTCCATTGCTGCATCTTATCTCTTGTCCTTCCTTCTTTTGTCATTCTTTCTTTTCTACTCAAATATTACGGCTAATATTTTGCATTGAAACTAAATGTTCTGTTTGTGATTACAGCAACCTCATCAAGTATAGACAGAAGTGCTCCACTTGAAATTGGTCTTCAGCGGTCCACTCAAGGTACAATTTAACTAAAAAATAACTTTGATGTTTATTTTATAAAAGTCTACTACAATCTTGAATTTTTAATGTCCTCTTTTTCTTGTAGTTAAAAGAGCAGCAGATGAAATATTAGCAGAAGCAAAGAAACCAAGAATAGAGGTAATGACAGTAACTCTCATCAATACAAACTGGGAGGGGGCGGTGGTAAATTACAGTATTTATTTGTTTTTGAGGAATTCATCTGGGTTAGCTGTCCTCTGGGTACACACAGGGCTTCTGTTAGTGTGAATGTGAACTGGCAGGAGTTAGAATTAAAGCTTCTTATTTAAGCATGGAATTTTGGTTGCTGGATGTGTGTTGTAGTATGAAAGGGGAAAGTTTGACCATGTGTGTCTTAAGGACCCTTTGCATTGTAACCTGCCTGCTAAGATGGCATGGGAATAAAAGTGCTGTGTAATGACTTACTGCAGTTATTTGCCATCCATGAGTTGGCATTATGACTTAAATGCCAGTCATCTCTATCAATGGTGACTTGTTTGTTTTACCTGCTATTTTGGTCCCTTTCATAGCAGTATATGAAACTGTCCCTGTGATTACTATTTTATGAAGCTGTGTAATTAATTGAACAGTGTATTTTCACAAGTGCCTCTTTAATAATAGAAACAATGTGCCTAATTATTACACAGGCTGTATTACTGAACTCTGCCCAGTTTTAAAAACTGACTTAAATTTTTTTGATAATTTATTTTAAAAGCATGTTATCCAGTTGTCTCCTCTGAGTTACCAGTCTGGCTGTATATATTTTCAGAGTACTGGGGCTTTAGGATTCCTCTTAAAAGAAGAGTTATAAAAATACATGAATTCCCTTGTTTAAGAATTGGATTTCAACATTGTTTGTACTTAGCTATAACTGCATAGGTATCATAAAAACTTGATGCATTCTTAATGGCACATGAGCAGATGATTGCTGTGAGATGACCTACTGGTGATCTGTAGATTTTATCTGCATTACCCTGTATGGTTGTGATGCCAGTATGTTTTGAAACTTATTATCTTCTCCACCATAATTTGGATAATCAGGAATTCTGCATGTAATTGTAATGAGCTTATGGCCATCTTCTCTTTGTTTCCTTGCTGCTCTGGCAGTTCTGAGTCTGTGAAGTCTGTTTTAAGTTAATGGGAGACCATCCCAATGCAGAGATTCCAGGGCTCTGCTGATGTATGGGCATGAGTGGTTTTGCTGTGCTTCAGCCTTTCCAAACAGCCTCTTAGCAATAGAACAGGCTTGATGCTGATTTTAGTTTTGTGAAGAAACGAGACAGATTGAACACAAGTAGTACTGACATGAAGAAGCTGAAAAGATGGAATAAAATTACATCTCTCTGCTGCTTTCTCAAATTACATGTCTGTCTCGAACCTGGCTTGAGTAACTTAGAGGCTTCCTTACTCTTGACTTGTTTTTTGTATTTACTAAGAATGCCATTTACAACAATTCTGCATCAAGATACAACAATTCTGAGCAGTTCTTTTCTTCAAAAATGTCACTGATTAAATATCCAGGCAAACTTCCATGTCTGATAAATTGGCCTTAAATGTGTATGTGTGTGTATTTGTATTGTCTTACCTGAATATGAGTATTGTTTGTTAGCTTTAAATTCTCTGAGTGATTATTCTGTTGTTCTCAGTTGTTGTTTGAGCAAGGCCCTTTACAAGGGAAGGGTAGTTTCCTTTTTATTATCTTATTTATATTTCATGGTTCTTGAGAGGAAATTTCCAACAGTTCATGCTAGTGCACAGATTAGAAGTAATTGGAAATATTGTCCTTGCAAATGTAAAGAAAATACTTCTGAATAGCTTTAATTCTATTTGTATTTATTTTTTAGAAGAGAATGCACAAAAATTTCAACATTACAGTTAAACATTCCTGTTCCTTCTAGGATGAGGAGTGTGTGCGCCTCGACAAGGAGCGCTTGGCAGCTCGGCTGGAAGGACATAAAGAAGGTATCGTGCAAACAGAGCAGATCAGGTAGGATTACTTTCTCTTATGGATAATGCTTAATGATAGGACAGATAACAATTCTTTTGCTATCCAAGGCAGCCAGTTTTACTTCCAACAGCTCTCAGTGGAAGTTTTCTTCCCTTAAATATTCTCATTAGTAACATTTGAGGAGTCAGACCTTCAAACGTGTATGACAGAGCACATTTGAGTCATTTGTAAAATCCGTAATTATACCTAACCACATGAAAAATACATATTTTGAGTTATTTTTCTCTCTGTCTCCTGTATAGATGTACTTGAAAGGAACTAGGAAAAAAAACAATCTGATTGTCATACCTGGCTTAAGATCAGAAAATATAAGGATCAAAAAAATCGAAAAGTACACATTTTTTTGGTATAAGCTAATCATTTGGATGCTGGCTTGAGTGTATCACAGCTTTGTTTTGGAGTTGTGAGGCAATGCTACAGTGAGGATTAATGAGTAGTGTTTGTAACGACTTAATATTCTCTCTTTACTGATTTGTTTAAATGCTGAATGTTAAATGCTGGTCCTTTAAAAAAACATATGAACAACATTTACAGGCAATGAGTCAGAACTCCATGATTGACTCTGTTGTTACTTTGTTCAATAGCAACACAAAGAAGTTCCCTTTCCCTTGAGTTGTAAAGGAGAATACTTCACAGCCAGTACTTACATTAATTTTTTTAGTGTATTCTCAAAAAAAGCCACCAACATAAAATTGAGTTGGGTATGGACAGTTAGTATTGTGCAATTCAGTCTGCTTTTTTTTCCTCAGCTCACTTGCAAAACAACAGGGCTCTCTGGCAACCAAATTCTGTTTCTACAATTAAAAGCAAACAGATAAAGATGTTGCAGTCTTGGACTCAAGTGAGCTCCCTCAAACAGATTAATGTGACAAAGTTACTACCATCTGTTGTTTGTTGGCCTACATGCTCCGAGAAGTTAATGCATTTTCCAAGTGACCAAGTCCACCCAACAGCACCTCAGCCAAAATTTAGATTAATGCTTTGAAAGCCTCAGAGCAGCCAGGGGTTGGTTGACTGTACAAAAAATTGTAATGCACTAAATTTAACAGGGAGCTGAAATTCAGATAGTGTTATAAATTAAATAGTCCTGATGCTTTACCTTGGTGTTCTTTACTTTTGTTTGTTATAGTTGTGATTTTCAGATGGGTTTTGTGCTAATATAGGGTGGAGTCTATTGTCAGAAGCTTGATTCTCATGCCCAAAACAGCAATGCCAAGCACATAAAATCTTTCATTATATATAAGGTGACTATTTTGTGGTTTGTAGCATAGCCATAAACTTTAGGCAGGATGAAGTTGCTCATTCACAAATTCTTTCAGAGGAATTGTTCGTGCAATTATTCAGTCTCTGCTGTTATTGTTGCTCATTTAGGTCCTTGTCTGAAGCCATGTCAGTGGAAAAAATTGCTGCTATCAAAGCAAAAATCATGGCAAAGAAAAGATCCACTATCAAAACTGATCTGGATGATGACATAACTGCTCTTAAACAGAGAAGTTTTGTTGATGCTGAAGTGGATGTAACCAGAGATATTGTCAGCAGGGAGAGAGTATGGAGAACAAGAACTACAATCTTACAAAGCACAGGCAAGGTAATGCTCTGGATACCGAGCTGGTCTTACGATCCCAGTGACAAACTGCATTTTTGATCTTCTGTCTCTAACTTGTTAATCATAGATGACTGGGGGGAGATTATGCTCAGTGTTCCATGTAAAGGTGGGCTTGGAGGGCTGTTGGCACAGTGACAGAAAAGTTTGTTCTTATCACTTTGCAGTAAGCCTAGGTTATATCTCAAAATACTTGCTTCAGCCATTTAAAAGATACCAAGTAATCACTTAATTCCTCTTAAACAAAGCTGGCTTGAGCCCTACAGTTGGGAGGGCTCTATGAAAGTACCTGTGGATTTGAAATGGGCAAAAGTGAGGAGTAATTAATAGAAGCAGCAACACGTGTACATTGAAAGTCCAAAGGCTACTGAACTGTGGAAGACACCAAAGAAATAAGGAGGGAAGATGCTAAAATGAACAAAATCAGAAAGTGTTACCATGAAGAGGCTTTTGTCTATGTTTTTGTCCCTTCATGCTACTTTAATCCATGGCTTTGGCTACACTTGGTTATGTGCCATCCAGACCATAGTTGCAAGCACAGCTCACAGCTTTCTCTTTTTGGACAGTTAGGCTTTCTTTATTGCAGAGATACTTGGCACTAAATTTCTCAAGCACTAAGTCAATTTCTGAAAGATTGCAAATGTCTGTTTTCCCGAGGTTATTGTCAAATTGAATCCTTTGCCTTCGCTCCTTCTTTCAAGTACTGTCACAGGAAAATAATGTCTAGAAGTAAACAAGGTGTCAGTTTTCATTTGTCTTATTTTTAACAGTATTTTACATAACTCTCAATTTCATTGTGTCATCCCATATTATTAGTGGTAGAATAATTTCATTTCTGAATTAGGGGGTAATTACTAGGTCTGTGGCACCTACCTGTGTGCTCCATAAAGAGTGAGTGTTGCTTCCTTGAATCTGAGATTTGTAGTAACCTTGCCACTTGATGTTTGAGTCACTGGAAAGGTTTGTGTTGAAGGAATCTGGGTAGTTCTTCCTCCTTTTGTGAATTGTTCATGACGTTCCTCTCTCAACCTTCTAAATGAAACTTACACAGACACTAGAGAAAGAAATAGGTGGGTTTTTTGTAGTATTCTTGTAATAATAGTGAGATGAGGTAGTGATTTTAAGCAAAACATGCGGAGAAAGACAAGAAATGAGATGAAGTTTGTTCTTGGACTCTAGCATGCAGTTTCTTGGACCAGCCTGGTGAATATGACCAGCATAACAGCCAATCTTTTATTTCGGTTTGTGCAGGATTGCAGGAACATTCTTGATAGCTTGGACAGAAATCATCGAATGTTAATGTTTATATTTTCCAACAAGTAACAGTGAGAGTAGGTAGATGGGGAAACATCACATGTTACTGAGGGCTATGATTTATCCCAGAACAGCTCAGGGTTTTTTGTTTGTTTGTAGTTTGGCTGGGAGGGGGTTTTGGTGTGTGTTTGGCGTCTTTTTTTTGTGGGTTTTTTTTTTTTTTTTTCTGTTTCCAGTATTTTTGTGAAAACCTTCTCAAAAGTTGCTAAGAAACTCAGATACATTGTCTCAGATCGTTCCATCCCTGCTTGCCTGTTCACTTAAAGAATTTTGATCAGGAAAGCATGATACTGCCCTGCAAATGCTGTTTTGAGTCTTCTGTATGATACTTGAATTCTGATGTGCCTGATAATTCTTTTTATTGTAAATTTTCACTATCTACTTTGTATGGATTTATCTGCAGTCTCTTTAATCTCCCTGAAATATTTAAAACCGAAATTTACTTCAGCAGTAGTTTACATTTTATATAGTGTGTATCTTTTTAATACCTGTTTTGCTTCGAGACACCTGTGTGAATGGTGACAGAATGTGAATGTTTCTAAATGTCAATTATGTTGTTTCTTTCCAAAAATTGCTTCAGTCCAAGGCACCTCCTCAGCTGCTCTTTTCCATAGAGAAACACTCTTGTGTGTGAGCTTTCCCAGTAGTTAACTATGTAATTAACCAGGATGCAGAGATAGCTTAAGATGCAAAATGGAAAGACTAGGAAGATCAGGCAACAGTAAAAAGAAAATCCCTTGAGCTTGTCATCTTTCTGGCAGGTTTCCTTTGTTTTTGAACAGAAGAAAGTACTGATTCCTTCAGTAATATGCTCCTCCAAGTTCCATGTAGGTAGCAATAATGTCAAGTATTTACTGTTCCTCCTTTTAGACACACTTCCTGATCCTGAAATGTGTTTTATAGAACTGTTCCAGGATTTTTAATAAGTCTCCAGTTATGTAGTGTTCTTTTTTAACATCTTGAGAAGTTCTCATGATGTTTGCATTCTGCCCTTTTAGGTGCTGCTTTTATTGATAGCATCTTCATTGTTACAGAGCTTCCCTTGCTAAATTATAGTGATGGATTTTTCCTGGCTGTGGGTTTTTTTGTTTACAAGAGGGTTGAATTTGAATGCATCAATACTGCTGTTGCAGAATGTTCTTCAGCAGCTGCCTCTCTCAAGTGTGTACTATGGACTAAATCAGAGATTTTTTTTTTTACTTTTGTGATTACTTTGGCCAGTTGCTCCAAGAAGCAATTACTTATTATAGCCAAAGAATTAATCACTACATCACTTCCCTTCTTGACACTTATCCAACCTACTGAGTAATTGCAATCTCTCCTAATCAGTGGGTTTTTTTGTTAGGAAGTCTCTGTACTGTCCTATTCATACTGGCAGTGTAGCCCTTATGCTCCCATGATCTGGGGCAGGGTATCACTCATTTACTGTCATTTACTGGTTGTCATTCACAGTTTATTTGACTCAGGCTTTCTAGGCATCACACAAGTCCTTTATCTGTCTGACCCTCTCTGTTACCCTCTTCTGATCAGATGTTGCATTGATCCCTGTCTGTCTTTGCACTGATTTTTGTGAGGTTCCTATTGTTTGTAAAAGCAGACATGTCAGTTCACTTGTCCTCTTATGTTTTTAAGACTTCTAGAATTTGCATTTGTCTCCTTGCTTATTTTTATGTTTTACTTAGAACTTCTTGTTCAGGTATTTTTCCATAGTTTTCTCTATGATTATTATGCAATTCTACCTTCTTTAGAAAATACAGTGTTTGATTTAATTGCTAGTGGATGAGTCATCCTGTACCGCCTGTGTTAAATATCTGTTGGCTTTCCCCAAGTCTGTAGTGTAGTCTTCTAGAATTTTATGAATAATGTTACATTTTTATGTAATCATTCTTCAGAGCCACTTTGCATCTGTTTAGTCTAAGGATTTTTTTCCCCTCTCATAGTAGCTTAATTTTAGAACTATTTGAGAGTATATGTTGTTTAAAGCAATTTGCTTTCAGGTTTGGCTGAAGGCATACAATACGATGTTGCTGTTTGTGTAAGTCCATGGACAGTCTAACCAACTGAAAATGTAGTCAGATTTCAAAACCAATAAAACTACTTGATGCTGGAGATGCTTCTGAGTTCCTTTTCCAGTATTTTAACAGCCACAAATGTTGAGGGCTTAAAATTCATCTCATCTGTTTGTCCTTACTCTTCATGCAGCTCAATGCTCATTCTTAACCTTCACAAACATACACAAAAATCAGAATGAGGGAATTGCTGCCTGCAGACCCAGTACAGCTGTATCTGCTGGGAGAGAGGAGCAGGACAGGTGTAGGGAGAGAAGTCTAAAGAAGAAGAAGTGAAAATTGTTTCATCTGTAAATTGGTACTTAGGCAAGGTGTCTTGCTGCTTGAAGTGTTTCACTGGTGTTTTTTGGTGGTCTGTTTTGCTGAAGCAGCCACAGTAACTTCAGTTGCTTAGTCATGAGCAAGTTGTTGGTAACGAGGTCACACCATTGTCTATGGCACTTGTTTCTGTAGAGCAGGCTAAGTTTGCCTTAACTTTATATTGTCTGAACATAGGTCAGAATTAGCACTGATACTTTGCAAACTGCAAATATTAGGGGAAAATACTAACAAAATATTTCTGTTCTAACTTTGTTATTGAGAGAACCTTTGTATATAAAGCTGGATATCTTCTCAGGTAGCTAGAGTTTTGAATCCGTACATAGAATATTTACCATCATAAGTGTTTGGAATGTTTCAGTTCTGTTGTGTACATGTTTTTAGATGAATATCTGTCTGTTTCATAACAAAACAAATCATTGAACACCTAGGAAAAACACTGTGTTTATACAGAAATTGATTCCTTCCTTTCACATCCTTCCTCTGTCTTTCCTTCCTAAATAACCCTTTGGTTTTATAATTACCTGTCTACAGCAATCTTTCCTGAAGGAAAAAACCTCCTCATTGCATCTCTACTATAAATGTATTTAGCACTTGAATTCTTCCTGTGGAAACAAATTAAAGTAGACTAAGCAGGGGTTTCAGCATTCACAGGTGTATGTGGAGAGTATGTTTTCATCAGTGACTGCTGAGGTATTTTATTTATATTTAGTTATTTATTTTTAATCTCCTAGATTGCTCAGAAATAGCTCTTAGATAAGCAGCATGGTAACTGGGTGGGCTGGGTTGAACATGCTTCACTTAGGTGTATAGAGAAATCTTGAAGCTGGAATATTGGAAATGCACTAATACTGGCCTTGTGAATTTATAACTTTTTGGAATGAACTGGGGTTCTCATGAATAGTGAGCTCTGAGCATTTCAGATGGCCTTTTTAAAAAGAAAAAAGCATTCATCCTTTGCTTTATAGTGTGGTGGGTTGACCTTGGCTGGATGGAGGACAGGTGCCCACCAAGCTGCTCCCCTGTTCAGCAGGATGGCTGGGAGACAGTGTGGGTCAAGATAAAAGCAGTTTAATCAAAGCGAGGGCTGTGTGTGGAGGCAAAGGAAGACAAAAGATTTATTCTCTACTTCACATCAGCAGGCAATCTGTAGCCACTTCCTGAGAAGCAGGGCTTGAGTACACCTAGGAGTTACTCCAAAATACAAATATCATAATAAGAAGTGCCCCTCCTCCCCCTTTCTCTTAGCTTCTGTTGCTGAACAGATGTCATATGGTAAAGGAATATCCCTTGGGTCAGTTTGGGTCAGCTGTCCTGGCTGGCTGGCTGTCTCCCAAGATCTTGCCCACCCCCAGCCTACCAGTGAGGAGGGAATGCTGGAGGGACAGCCTTGGTGCTGTGCCAGCACTGCTCAGCAGTAGCCAGAACACTGGGGTGTTACCAACACCTTTCTGGCTTCGAAAGGCACAGCACTACGAGGGCTGCAAAGAGAATTAGCTCCATCTTGTCCAGACCCAATACATGGGAATATGCTACAGATTATTGCTAAAACTTCACATTTTGGCTAGCACTCTTCAGTCATATTTTCTTACAGTCACAATGTACTAGAAATACCTTTTCTCAAGTGAACTCTAACCCTACATACAGGAGAAATAACATAATCCATTCTGTCAGACGTGTGGGAAGGCCAAAGGCTTATAGCACATAACCTTTCTGCATCTCCTCGGCCGCGAAGCCGGAGCAGTGGCTGCACACGCTTCACGTAGGTGTGTCCAGGCACACCCTCGGTTCTGTATCTGTGAGCAGCAGCTGCACAGGGCTGGACCAGCTGCTGCTTTGGTGCATTTCTCAGCTTTTAAGATTTCTGTAAACCCTTTCTCTGCTGTCTTGAGTCTTGGGTCTTTTGAAGACATTGGAGGCACGAGGAGTTTGGAGTGACCTGTATGGCATTTTAACATTATTGCCTACCTGGATAGGTTCCAGGGAGAAGCATGGAAGTGGAATCATGTAAGCTGGCCAGGAAAAATTGGAATTTGAGGTAAATAATTTTCTCATGGAGTTAGCTGTGCATAAAATCAAAGAAGGACTGGATGAGAGCCCCTTATGCAGGTATCTGTTTATAATGAAAAAACTGTTAACTCTGATCCCATACCAAGTTTTATGTGAAGCTTAGTCCCTCTATAGTTTCATAACCTTTGCATCATGAAATTGTATCTTTTTGTCAGTGTAAGATTGTTACTTTAAGTGTTTACTACTTGCTGGGTCAAGGTTGAACTACTGAAGCAGTGGTCTGGTTTATTTCCTGCTGTTGCTTCTCTTCTGCAGAGTGACGAATTTGATTCTCTCACAATCTGGGTAACTAAACTCTCCCTGCTTAATATTTACAAAAAGTTTAAGACAATATTCTAAATTACAGTTGTTTTAAAATATATAAATTATTCTTTTTCCTTTCTAATAAAGTAGGAGATAAACTTGACTAAAATACAATATTTTCCTGGCTTAATCCTTGTATATTCTCTGTTTTTCTGTGAAATACTTGGACGAGATTATCCAACACATTTCCTGAAGTGTTGTTTTGAAAGCATGGGAATCTTATTTGTATAACAAGCAAATTCATTAAATAAACAACTTTGCTTTTTCAACTTTCACAGTTTTTCAGATTTTATACCTTTAGTTATTGCAGTCATGTTGTAATGCAATAGTTCTCTACTTTTCTTTTTGGAAAGAAGTTACTTGCTGTCCATTGTATTGTTATCCATAAAAAAAGACATTAATACATGAGCGAGTAGACTCAGATCTAACTTAATTTCATTTATCATGACTATGAGTTTTATATATTAAATTCCATAGTCTTGGTTTTTATTTTCCCACTGTCCCAGCTTCTGGATATGTTTGTGTGCATGGTGATGGGAAGTCCAGAACTGTTTAGGATGATTGCATTTTATAACTGACCTGCCTAGAGGGATTAGCACTTTCCTGGTATGTGGCATTTACCTTGGATGTAACCCACAATTGCCAATTTATCTAATACAGTGTCTTGCTCTGAACTATTCCAAGATGTTATTCTACTGCGGTTTTCTTTATTCCTGTACGTAAGTATGAACAGCAGAAACTTTCATTTCCCCATATGAATCTCATCTTTGTGATGGTCATGTTTTTTAGTTTTATGTTGTCACCTGGAAAACACTGCAACTGCAGTTAGTATTTGCAGACTTTAATTTTTAAGTATATTTTCTTTGTAGCCTTGATCCTTTTAATAGTAACTGCCATATTTGAAGTAAGTTTTATGAGAAACTGCCTTTTCAGTTACTTTCAGTTCTCATATTTTGTACTGATACCTCTTGAGAATTCTTACTACTGAAGTCACCTGTCACAGTTGTAATCAGTTTCAGTAAATTCTTTCTATGATCTTGTAACTGGAAAAATTTCCAGATTAAACAATTTAATAGCAAGACTAATGTAATATTTTTATCACTTTTGACAACTAAAAGGTCTGAGAGTAAAATTTTGGATATATTAAAAGATTTGATTGTAAAAGCATCTTTATATATGGGCTCTAGGTGGCAGAATTGTTCTATGTTCCTCAAATTCTCAATAGTGGTGAATTTAATAGCACAATTGAAAAAGAAAAGGTGTACCAGACTAATAGGAATCAGTGTTGTCATTAATGCCTTGAAACACAACAGGTGGAAGGTTTTAGAATGGCTGTGCACAAGTGTCATTATATGGCTTGAGTTCCCACTTTACACAGTATCAGCTTATTACTAAAACTGGGGAGACAGTTTTGTTGCTGGTAGGGACTAGTGCAGGCATTTTGAATATAGCACTTCAAGGCAAGATGGGCCAGATCATAAAAATTGTATTTATATTGAGCAATAATAAATCTTGTTGTATATGTAGGTACCTTGGATTTGACAGAAAAATCTGTAGAATAAAGTGTTATACTTCCTGAAAGGAAATTTAGGTCATTTGTAAAGTAACTTCACCATCCTTAAGCACTGCTGCTATAACTATTAAAAAAATATGTATTTCCGTATGCTGCATTCATAGGAGAAATAAGATTATGTATGAGGGAGATTGGGACTTTAGAGTAAATTTCATGCTGTGCTATATCTTCAGGCTATTACAATGTTGCTGCTCTTTCACACTTCTGAATTAACATTTGTGCTATTTCAAATTAAATGTTTCGGTTGTCTTTCATGTAGTACCCTTGCTATAAAAATTTAGTGATGATAAGATGAAATAAGTGAGAACTGCAACTTTTTACTGAAAACACAGTCCACAAATATACAGCGTTAATCACTGTTTTCAGCTCAGTGCAGTAGACAGTAGTAATACTTCAGTTAACTTTTTGATGGGAACATAAAGAAATGCCCAGGGGAACTTTTTGTGCAAGGGAGGGTCTGGGTTTTTTTATTTTTTTTCCACCAGCAGTTAGTAACAAGTTCTGTTTTATCAATAGCTTTTTATAGGTTCCCTAATCTGACTCTTGAAAAAGTCATCACGTCCTCTGCTTTCAGGTGTTTAGCAATATAACTGCCAATACTTTAATTTGACTTTCTTGAACTACTCTTGTCCTAACGCAGTCACAAAGACCTGTATTTTAGGTGTTTATTTTAAAAATCATCTGTGTGTCAGTGTGCTTGTTGTGTGCCTTAATATGGCATATACAGGTCAGAAGGGTGTAGAGAACAGTTTGGGAGCTCTTTGCAAACACGTGCGTTGGTGCCGCTGAGCATCTTGTGCATTTGACATGTTCTTCAGATGAAAGCAAATAAGGGCAGTGGAGGAGGTGCATGTGTGTGTAATTCAAACAGGAAGACTTCCTTCAGCATTGCTGTATAATTCAGGACCATGTTTCCAGCTGTGGCTGTTATCTGAAGGGCTTGTGTAAGGCAAGGAAAGATGCTGGATCAGAAATGATGGAAATTTTTATAATCTGAATAAGCACAGCACAGAGAGTACCAATAGTTCACATCACCATTCTGTCAGTATATTTGCATGGTTGCAGTTGCTTGTGGATATCAATCTTGTGTGTGTCCAACCTTTGATACTGAGTGCAACGTAGCACACTATATAAAATGCAGTGCTTTAGCACTATCTCTGAGTCAGAAGAAAAAGGAGGAGAGAAGATCAACTTCAGTGTTGCTGAACAGTTTGCAGATTGAAGATACATATTCTGAGGCATAGGAGAGTGATGCTTTAAGTGATTTTTTTTTACTTTATTTAAACTCCAGATTTAAATATGCATTTCAAATTTAGATGTGCAAAATATTTTCCTTTAAATATACAGTTCACCACTTCATGTTTCTTATGAACAGTTTTTTAGTTTCTGCTGTACTTTTATGGGACCATCTGAATACTGTTTCCATTTCTTATGTCATGCAGTACATAGGAATTACTGAAAATGTGTGATGGGAATACTGCCTTTCTGGTACAGCATCATGCCTTTCAGTCTGTCAGTGGCTGCAAAGGATTTAGCAGTATGTCTGGGCATATCAAGCAAATGTGTAAAGAAGTGTGTGGTAGGGCCTCGAATCTTCCTTCTCCAGCCCTACTATAATTTGGCCTATGTTTACGGCATTCTGGAGCTCTCAATCTTCTGGGGGTGCATGTCTAACAAGAAATCCTTTTTTGTCAGCTCAAATAAGAGTTTGAGTTTATATGGCTCTTCTCTCTGCAGTGAAATAGCAGGATGTAGATCTGATTAAAAATTGGTTACAACTTGGCTATAGGAAAGGTTGAACCCCTGTAAGCCATATTGTGTAAAAGTATACATGCTTCTAGTTTTATATGTTAGATTTAAACTTCTGTTGTTGTTCAGATGATTGAGATGAAGTGTACTTCTCTTCATTTTTTTTTCCTCAAGCATTGTTTTCTATGAAGCTGAAGTCAGTATTTATCCTTGATGAACATTATTAGAAAAAGATTATTTTTGCTAGCACAACAAAGCTGCTGTAGTGACTAGAAGTCTTTTTTAATGAGCATTAGGGTTATGGGTAGTAACAGAAATTAAAGATAGGCTGAAGAATGAAGATTGAAATTTTTAGAATAAACTGTGATATATTTAGATGGAAGTATTTTTATGACAAAAGAAATGTAGTTAGTGATGAGACTTTGTTAAGCCTTCCTCAGCAGAGCAGGCTGAGCTGGCTGGCTCTGGTATTCCTCTGCAAACAGCCTGGTGTTAAATTAACACCAGTGATAGTAACTTGACTTGGTGTGTGTTAGTCACTATGTTGGCAAGGAATAGAGCATCTGTGCCAGTAAATATTGAGAATTCACATACTGTTGCAGGTTTTCCCAACGAACCTGTGTGACTCCCTTTCTGTCAGATGCTGGGCTGTTTATCTCACTGTAGCTGCTGTTACTGGCTGGCATTTGGCTACCAATTGACATCTAGTGCATGAGTTGTCCTTTTACAGAAAATCTGTAATGATACGGGTTGACTTAAGACAGTAGCAAAAGCCTGATTTAGTAGTTGCTGAAACATTTTGCCATTCCCCTCTGCAATGTGACAAATTATTATTAGGTGTAGACATGGAATCACGGATTTGACAGCTTTCATGGCAGTATCAGCACTGTAGTTGGCTAACAACAAAAATTGATGGAATTATCCTTTTACATACTAATGATTTTGTTAAGGATTATTTATAAAGCATTTTCAGGTTTCTTTAAGACTTAGTGTGGAGAAACAGATGTTTTGGTGTTTGGTTTTATTTTGGTTTGGGTTTTTTTTCCTCTCTTTTCTTTTCTGCTCTGTTGGCCATATCAGAAGTTTTTGGTAATGAAAATGTGTTACTAACTGTGTTATTTAAGTTATTAAATCTAGGGCAGAAGCTGGGAGATATTCATATTTGTATTCTGATCTCTGAACAATGAAAACTTAGGAATCTTGCAACTCTGTAGGACTTTGCAAATCAGTTGATACCTGCAGTGGACTTCCTGCTCAATCATTTTTCTGTCACAGTAATGTTATCCCACATCCCTGACAAAGCCAGTGAACAGCAAGATGATGTTAGTTCGAGTGCTTGTTAAAACACTGCTGTTTTTTTTCCCCTTCCAAACAGACGTTAGTTGTGGCCTTGGGGGACTTGCATTTTCATGCTGTGGAAAAAAAGACATCAGCAGGAACCCCTTCTAATTCCATGCTTATTAGTGACTTGTTTGCAGCAGATGGGAGAAAGTCCTGTGGGTTTTTTTACCTGAAAGAATTGAAAATTTGGTCTGGGATGTGCCATTTCAGGGGACTAAAATCCCAGACGCTGAAAGGCCTTTGAAAAGTTCATAATTGGAAATTTAAACTCATTTAGAGTTTTTAGACTATGTTAACTGTAGGTTTTATGAATGAAATTCAGATGTGAAAGCTGGTTGTAGCTCCCTTGTGATTGGAAGGAGGTTCGGATTCTGTCCCTGTGAGCTTCAGAAGGCTCGTTGTTTCCTAGGGACAGTATGGGGTAAAGCACAGCAAAGACAAGAATTATAATGGATATGCTGCCCAGTCAAGAGTTTGGGAGAAACCTCTGAATTTCCAGTAAAAGTGTGCAGTTTAGACTTACTTTCTGAAGAATGGAGCTGATTTTGGGTATCCTGGTATCATTGGCATGTGCATGGCTTGCAGCTCTTGAAAACTGGGTTTTCTTCCAGGATTTTTCTGACTGAAAAGAACTTCAAATACAGTTTTGTGTGAGTTCTTTCCGACTTTGTTAAAAGAACTGTTTTTACTCAGGGAATGGCTTTGCCTTTATAAGTGGTTTCTGGTGGTCTTCCAGTTCCTGCCTTGCTGGCTTGGAGCGGATTGACAACATTCTGGCTGAGGTCAAGTGAACAGGCTTAGGCAAGTTTTGCACTACAACTCTCTCTAAGTGATTTCTGTGAAATTCACCCTAGAAGTCTTTGTTTTGTAGTTTGTGTGTTTCATAAGGCCAGTGGTATTAGTCACTTCATTTTTAGTATACAGTACTCTGGAAAAGTATACGCATTTTATGAATTCTCAACATTATAATGAACCGGTAAAAAAAAAAAATATAAAAAGCTATTTTCCTTAATTGATAAAAGGTTTCTTTTGCTGATGAACCATTACTGAAAACTGACATTAGTGACAGACATTGTGTACACCTAACTCTATAGCTTAAAATGCCTATTGAGTGGTAATAAAAGCATACGCCTTTCAAAAGTTAAATTCGCATTTGCATTTTTGTTTAAAATAAAGTGATCCTACTAACAATACCAAGAGGAGTATGTTTTAAAACCCCTGATCATTATCTTTTGTTCATTTGTGCCTCAATGACTTGATTATCTGACAAAATACTGCATGAAGGTGTTGGAATTACCTTGCATCACTCCTGAATCAAGGATTTGGGAATATGATTTCTGCACTTGGTTCATGCAGTTTTAACATGAAAAGCTCTACTGCTCAAGTTACTTGGTGCCAATTGGAGTGAATTCATAATTTAAGATGAAAGTTAAAAGAACTGCACCACAATGTGATGGGGTTGTACCTATCAACCATTAACAACTAGTTGAAGCATGTTCTGCTCTTCAGAAGCCTTGCTGGAAGTGCAGGGGGTGGCTGCCTGGCTGTCTTGTCTCTGTTGCTCCATGAAGGACCAGGGAGAGTCTTCCCAGGGTCATAAGGATTTTTCCCTGCAAGTAGCTGAGCGTGCTTGGGTGGAGGAAACCTTCTTGTAGCACAGGATCAGGCAGAGGGACACGCTGTGCCCAAGGCACCCTGCCAGGACACCAAGGCTCTCATTAGTGGATTCATACCTGGGTCTCAGAGATGAGACTTGTCCTGAGAATCTTGAGTGAACATTTGTCCTTCTTGCTTCAGTGCGAAGAGTTCCAAAGGGAGTGTAAGGGCATGGTAGGCAAGAGGGGAGAAGGAGATAAATGCAACTGTTCACAAAGCACTTAACTTCTGGTGTAATGAAGCTGGTTAGGTTTAGCAGGCTTGGGCCTTAAAGAATAGTGGGTAGCAATGATGCCTTAAAACCCTGTTAATATTTGGGTCCTGTCACATAAATAAGAAAACATCTATTTAGAAAATTGGTGCGCTAGTATTGCTTTTTGGTGAAATGTAAGTTAACCAGATGGTGTGCTCTCTGTGTTGTGATTTTGTGAAATGTAGATGGCCAGCAAGGTTCACAGGTATCTGAAATGTTTTTCAGAACTTTGCCAAGAATATTTTTGCGATTCTTCAATCAGTTAAAGCCAGAGAAGAAGGCCGAGCACCTGAGCAAAGACCTGCACCAAATACAGCACCAACGGTAAGAGCAGCACTTTGATGAACGTGAGGGCTGTGACAGCAAAAGGGAGGGTACAATGTCTGGTCATTCCTAGCTACAAAATTTGTTTTAGTTTGCTTCCAAGGAATGCATATTTTTCAAACATAACTTCAGAGTTATTCTTTGACTTAAGTTGCATTTATTGGTATTTAAAGAGTTGAATATATGAGTTTAATTTCTTCAGTATGCTCTTGTTACTGAGAGATTAAACTGCTAGTGCCAGCTTCTGCATCTATTAGACATTAGCGACATCCTGCATCTATTTGCAAAAAATGTATTAGATGAGAGCACTGCCATTTCAAACGAAATGTTTTGCTGCTTTTCTGACAGATAGGGTAGCAAATGTTTAAGAATCTGGAGCATGACTCATGAGTGGGAACAGCTCGAACCAGCTTTCTTTTGCCTGTAATAAATCAGGAGGACAGACTTAGAGCTTTATTGTTTAAGTCTATCTAGGTATTAGACGGGATTTGTTTGGTATTGTGGTGTTTACTATTGTGTTCCATTAAACCTAATATATTCTTGAACTCAGTGGCAATCTGCTCTAAGAGCTGTTTATCATACTTGGTTTTGTTTTTACTGCTACTACATTTAACAAAGAACTAAATTTAAATAGCAAGATGAATTCCAACATTTAAATATTTACTTTGTGTTGAATTTCTTAAGTCGTGCATGGCATTATTCAAATGTCCCATTCGGAATAGTTGTGAATACATAACTAAGCCTTCCACAAAAAAAGATTGAGTTGGTATTGAATGTGCCTCTAGATTGGTGCTTTTTTAAACTTTTTTCCCCAGAATATCTTTTTTCTCCTCAAAATTTGTTTCTATTTATTTTATTTAGCAAAATTTTAGCTTAATCAGGCTGAAAAGGCAAACTGTGTATGGCTGAAGCCTTAATCTTGAATTGCCAATTGGTATTTTTTCCCCTGCTGATTCTCTAAGCATAACAAAAACTCAGATTTCATTAAACTGACAGATTTTAGCTAATGTAATTTGCTACTGCTACTTTAGTTTTGCTTCAGGTTGTTCTCATTGCATTCAGTATGTGCTTGTAAACTCTCTTTCTGTATGATTCTAAGTGTATGTTGAAGGGAAACATCGGAAGTTTTCAAAATGCATTGAAACTCCTACAGAAGTGAACTGATTTTATACACTCCAGTAATTCCAAGCAATACTTTAGGAAGTGCAAAGACCATCGCATTTCTTTTAGTATGTTTTACAAATCTTATTTAACCTGTTTTAGGATCCCACTTTACGAAATAAGCAACCTATTCCAGCTGCCTACAACAGATATGATCAGGAAAGATTTAAAGGCAAAGAGGGTAAGTTCATTGCAATGCTTCTTTCTAAAGAAAAAAACCAAAAAAGACAACCAAAACTGGTGACTCATAAAGGTCAGATTAGGGGATTTTTCTCTGCTACTACTTCACAAACCTTGGAAATGACAAAAAAAAAAGCTGTAACTATGCCTAAAGATAGCTTTTTCAGGTGATAAAGTCTGTAAGTATTATTTATTAGAAATTATACCTCTTAGGAAACAAACTGAAAGCTTACAACCTCTTGGGGGAAAAAATTATTAGTTTGGGGAAGGTCCCATGCAATTAATAAAAGAGCACAACTGCAAAGGATGACTGCTGTGTGCATAACATGAAATAGATTGCCTGTCCTCAAACAATCACAATTACTTTAGAAGTTGCCTCCAGTAATTACAAGTAAATATTAGCTTGTTATATCTATCTAAAATAAATAACAAACTGGTAACAGCAGTGCAAAATATAAGCACCCTTCTGGAGAAAAATAATCTACAATATTGAAGAATTCTCACCAATTTTAAAACATGGTAGAAAATGGAACTTGAGTGATGGTTTGTCTTTCTAATGCAGTTCTTCTTCTGTCCCCATTGCCTTTTTTATATTCTGTTTTTAGCACAAGTTCTATTTCATGTTCCTGTCTTGCTTTGGTTTTGTTTTGCAAATCTTGTGTTTGTTGTTGTTGGGTGTTTTTGTGCTTCTTGCAGGTCATGCAAATTTTGTTACACTTTGAAGTTGCCTTTTCTTCTAGTTCTCAGTCATTCTCCTCTTTAACGGAACTTTCCATGCATGTTTTTAAGGGCTTTCTATTCTGGCTGTAAGGACTTGGATGCTGCTAAATGCCACTTTAAATCATAGGTGAACAATTTAGCTTGCATCTTTTAGAGTATTTGACTTTGTCCAAGTTAGTACCATTTTTTTATTCGAGGAAACTGTAGTCATCTCATCAGTGAGGTTATTTAAATAAAAAACAAGTTTTGTAAATATACACTTACACATTAATACATCTGTGTTTATGGGGCTGGTTTTTTGTGTATGAAACTTCCGAGGGAAAATTTGGTCAGATATTATATCTGCTTAAGTCCCTGGCCCTGTTGGCCTCAGTATACTTTTATTTCACTGCACTGGTTTGATTTGCTACTGCTCATTGACAAGTTCATGGTGGAATGGAGGAAAAAGCCAAAGCAGGATGTTAGCTATCTTTTTCAGCATTGAAAGTAATCTAAAATAGTTTCCATGAAGAATTAATTACTATAATAAAAGCCAAGTTAATTTAGGAAAGGAACAAAAAATATAAAACCAAACCAACCCTTCCATGAACATTTTTACTAGCACTTAACTCAGTTTGCTTCTGTTAATATTTAAAATCTTTAAAAGTCATGTATTTGCCAAGTAGTTTCTCCTTACTACAATTTCCCTTTAAGAGTTAAAATTAGTAAATATCTAAACTGGACAGTATGAACTAAAAGGCAGAGAAAAAAAACATAATGTGGAAGTGTAACAGTTCAAATGTACCAGAGCCCATAATTCATTGTGGACTCTTTTACAAGAAGCTTAGGTAATGGAATGGTCTGTGTCCTAGATGACAAATTACATGGTTCTAGTAAGCAGCCCATGCAGACAACATCTGTACTAAACAGGTGGGTGTATTTTTTGCTTTCACTGGATGTGTGAAGTTCAGGAGGGAACAGAAAATAACAGGTTTTGCATGGCAGGAAAGAAGAACCCCAAAGAGTTTGTCAAGCAGCTCACTGGTGTGAGTTTAATGTAGAAATTTCTGAGCAGAAATCAAAGGAAAAAAATCTTTCTGTCTGTAATGAGCAATAGTGAAAAATCCATTTCAAAGTTATGTGATTCTGAGAATGTGGTATTGGGGTTTCTCTTGGTGCTGAACTGGACTTTACTGGACTGCAGGTCTTGTTTCAGTTGAAAGGTTCTTTTTCTGATGTGGTTATGAAATGTCTGAAATGATCATACTCTACCTGGGTAATTGTCAGTATCACATTCCTTCATTCTAGGGCATGTTGATGTGCCTTAACTGGCTGGTTTCTTATATTTAGTTCAGTCGCATGTGGAGTTAATTTTGTATTTCAGTTTTCTAGGTGTATTTAAAGAAAGCTGTAGTTTAAGAATAGCAGTGGTGTAATACCAAGTTAGCTAGTGTAGGCTAGCACTGGAAATACAAATGAAATGTTGGAAAGAATGTATTTCAATCACGAGATTGAGTTAGGATACATCATTTATGCGAGTTATGTAGAAGCAGTAATTAACATCTGGATTTCTTAGGAGAGAACCCAGAGATATTTGAGATATCTTCCTCGGCTACAAGTTAACTTTAGAAAAAAGCAAAGGTCTTATTTACTTCGAGGGTATTCTATTGTAGAATTGCAACTTTAAAATTTTAGTCTTAACTGAAACTCAGAATGCAGGTGGTTTTCAAAAGCCACAATTAGGCATTAATGTTTTCCTGTGCCATTCAGCAGGGTAATGTCATTTGCTTAAAGCTGAATGATTCCCATCAAACGGGGCTGTATCACAAGTGATGTGTTCCTTATGAGATTTTTTTATTTAATTGCCCTCAAACTGACATTGTCACTCCTAAATATTCAGTGCAGAAGTGAGATTGTGAGCAGAAATAGTGATGAATAAAAATAAAGCATTTTTTTGTTCCTTAAACACTATTTTTTGCAATTATTTTAGTAAGAACTTGGAATTACATATGTTTATGGAAAGGCTGCAGTACTGAGACTTTTGGGAAACAACTCTGAAGGAAAAGAAAGGTGATCACTTAAGTTGAAGGTGTAGTAACTTGCAGTCTTTGTCATTGTATCCCCATTTATTAGTAATGATGGATAACACCTAAGATGAAGTTGAGCCCTATAGATTTCTGTCACTCTGAAGGTTTTCCATGTCCTACCCTCTATGACTGTTGTTATGGTTGACTAGAAGTTTTGAAATTTTGGTTTGTACGATACATGTAACAATGAGCAAAGTGGTGGGTTTGACTGAAAACTGAAATAAAGGCAAAACAGGCAACATCTCCAAGCTTTTGTCTTTGTATCTTACCTGTTTGCTCTTTCCTCAGAGGTACTGAAACCACAGAAAGGATTCACAGTACTCCCCTCCTGGTTGCATCAGGATTGTGGCTTATTGTCTATCTGTAATTTCATATAATATACAATATTCATGAGGATTTAAAGTTTAGGCAGCAAAGAGATGAACTGTTTTTTCTTTGACTATTTGCTTGGTTTAATACAGAACTTTTCCATTATCAGTCTTGTTCTTAGCATAAGCAATTCAAAGCTTGTAGAGCTAAGAGTGTAAATTTAGAAATTTTAACATGCATTAAGTAAACTGCTGAGTTGCAGCCAAATTTCTCTGCTTCTTGTGATGGATCATTATTTCTGATGTGGTGTATCAGGATGCCTCTCTGGTTGACTTACTTAAAATTTTCATGCCAGATGGGACAGGCTTTGCTGCCAGAATGGTTTAGATTGCTTTAATAGTAAATGTGAGAGGGATGGTAATTGTGCTGTTCTTGAGGAGCACACAATCAGTTCCACATGCAGTCAGCAGAACTGCTTAGGCAGCCCTGAGTCAGGAGTTGGTAGCCCCGTCTTAAATGGCTGTCTTGTTATTGCAGCTTTGATTAGGCAGCATAGAGAAATCTTTCTTTTGACATTCTTCAAGTTCTGCGATGTATGCCACAGAATGTAAGTGTTAGAATGTTGTTTGCAGTAGGACTTGTACATCCCAGATACTTCCACAGTGGAAGAACATGTTACTTGGCAGTGCATCCATCATGCCCAACTGCCTAAGTGGTTTTGAGGTGAGGAGGTGAATTTCATGCAATTACTTTCCTTGACTGCTGTTTCCTTCCTGTTGGTTTTGTTCCTTTCAGGGATGGTATCTTCCCTTCAACACAGAGCTCCATCCTGTGCTAAACTTTCTCTACTTTTACCTTTGTAGTTTTATTCCTTTCCTTCATATTACTCTCTTGAGCTTCTCTTTTTACACTTTATCAATGCCCTTTATTCCCGTGCATCTTTGCTAGTGGTATCTTACTCATGCAACAGACCATCTCATTTGAACTACAGTCTGTCATACCATCTTGAGCAAAGTAATTTGGGAATCTTCTTCAGGATTCAGAAATCCTGTGCTCAAATATAATCTGATGCTTAGGAAGGTATCTCATGTCCTCTCTGTATCTTCAATGTTTGATACTTAAATATATATTTATTGCTGTATATGGCTTGCAGCTCCTCAGGATTGTACAGAAACCTTGAGCTGATGTGATTGCTTTATAGGGTGTTGTAGGTACTAAACTGTTTTGGATGTAATACCTTATTTCTCCCCTGTTTTTTGTGGTGGCTTTACCTGAGACAGTCCTTTTCACATGCTTGTTTGTTCTGTAATTTCAAAGTCCACAATAGTGCTGGGATGATAATCTTGAAGATGCAACATTTTGGTGACCCACTGAGTGCACATGTCAGTATAGATGCAAAGTCAAGTTTCTCTGTGCTGCTCCAAGTTTAGGTCCCTAAGTCTTGTTACAGGAGCATTCTTCTTGCTTGCCTGTTACTGTTGTTCTCAGGGTTTCAACATGGCAGAAGGCAATTGTTACTACCCCTCTAAAATGTAGGGGAAAAACCCCAAACAAACCACAAAAACCTCCACCAACATTCAGTCCTATTTAGTGTAAATCTGAGAATCTTGCTGTGATAATGGCGAAAAGACTATTGTTCACCACATTCAAGTGGTTCCTTCAGGAAAGCTTGCTGTTAACTTCCTGCTATTGCCATTTTATATGTGAATTATTCTTGTCATTCTGTGGATTTTCAGACATAGCTGCTGTTTTTCAAAAGTTTGCCTTGCTTTCACTCAGTCCTAAGTGTTGGGCCAAGGCAACAGAGGACTGTCAAGTTATTAAATTTGCAGTGACTCTGGACCATAACATTTTCTTTCTCCTATGCATTGTTAGGAAAGTTTCTTTATAAAGTATTTCTCATTATAAGTGCTTTTTTTTTAAAATTGTGTGTTTTCCATTTACACAAGGAGAATAGAACTGGTAGCAGGACACAGAGTTCTGAAGCTTGACTGCTTAGGTAGACTTTCATTTATTGTATTCACTTTTAAGATGACAGGACTCTGATTTTTTTTTTTTTTTCCCTAGCAGAGAATACGTTCAAGAGATTCACATTTGGAAAAAGATTGTGGTCTATCCCTGTTCTTTAGTTTGGTGTGACCAAGTAGTTTAATAACTTTCAGTACTGTACATTTGCATCAGTGCTGGAAAACACATGTGGATTTATACTGTAATTGCTTTTAACAGTATCATGAGAACCTTAAGATGTTGGTGTTAATTACTTGTAAGATTATTACAGAGCTGTTCTATATGAACTGCACAGAGCATTTGCAATTAGTAATTGTAATTAGCTTGGAAGTTTAGGTGTGAAACTTTTACTTGTTAGGGTACAATACTGTAAAGGAGTGCTCAGTAAACCCTGATGAAGAATGAAATTTGGTGTCAGGGATTAAATTACCAGGGCTGTGAAGTGGGCTAGTGAACCATTTCCAGGCAGTCTGCAGAGCTGTTGCTATCTGGGGTTTGAAGAATATACAGCTGAAAAAAGAAGTGGTTATTCAATCTTATTCATGCACAATTCAAACCAAGTCTTTAACTTGAGCTCTTCAGTATTTAAGAGACATGCTGCTTTCTTCTGTTTCTGTTTGCCTTGATTTCCTTCCAGAAATTCAGGTTAATATGAGTCTCTTTAAAGCTATTATTCTTTTGGTAATGCATCAGAGCTCGTTTGTACATGGATTGGATAACTAGAGCTGCAGCAGGTGCAGAATTGAAGTGCAGAGTGACCCAGATGGATGCAGAGCAGTGGGCTTTAAGCAAATGGAAGGCACTCTAAGCATTAATACTTATATACAAGGAAATGGAACATGTGCCCAAATGGTGATGGAGAATATAATTAGTCCAAAAAGCTGATGCATTATGGTACATATTTTCATTTTCAGGTCTAATGATTTTAAATGAAAGTCACTGAGATTGGTATATGGTGATGCTAGAAAGGTAACTAGTGATGAACCATGCTGAAAATGTGTATGGTTCTTTTACCAGTCTTTGGGTCGTTGAACTGTGGAACTGTGATCATAGGATGTGTAATGACTGGATAAGAAAAGAAAACCCTGGTGACAGTTAATGTTTTTAAAGCATTAGAATTGGTTATTCAGTACTAGATATTATGTTTAGTTTCTCAATGTAGTTTTTAAGACACCTGTTGATATTGATGTTTTTAACAATGCATGTTCCTAAAACTGATTATATTTGGCAAACAGGAAAAGTTGCAGTACAGTTATTCATGATGAAATTATTGTTTGGCTTTGCTTGCAATCTTTACTCCTTAGTGTTAGACCTGCAATTGAAGTCTTTAATATGGACTGCTTTTTGCCTCAAGGAAATGTGTATGATAACTTTGCAGTAATTTTATTGAAAAATCCCAATACTTACTCTCAACTAAGTATTTTAATGGTTGTTCTGCAGCTAATTACAAGTTTAAAAATAAGCATCCAAAATCTTGCCATCACACTACTTTTATTTAAAAGCCTATTTTCTTCTTAAATACCCTGTTTTGAATAGATGGCTTATCATTTTAAGTGCTTCTTCTATTATCCCCAGTGATGCTGGGATTTTGAAAGTGGAGTTCCAAGCTAATTCTTGGCCAAGCATAAACATTTCATCTCCGTGCTGATGCATGACTCAGCAGCACAGATTGGAACTGGTTTGGGAGGGAGAGCAGGAGAAGCATTGCTTTTGTGTTCTTAGTCAGAGGGTATGGTACAGCATTTATGCCGATGTATGCTGGGGCATGTCCCCTGGTGCTCCAGGTCACTCTCTGTTCTGCTTCTCTTTGCTGTGGCTCGTGGTTCCTCTTATATCCCAGGTCTGCTCTTGAGCAACTGCATCAGGGTCAGCCACTGTCCTTGGAGGATGCTGTGGAAGAAGTGCCTCTCTGCTTTCTAGCCTGGTCCTTTTAGAACATTAACCTAGCTAACACCCTTGACAATTTTAGAAGTGAAAATGAAGCTGTAACTGTGGAGTCCCTGACTTGGAAGCATTTGTTTCCTGCTTTGCACAGTGAGTTGAGCTGAAGGTGCTGCTGGATGTGGCCAAGTGTACAAACTGTTGAGACCTTACAAAATGGCACAAAAGTGCAAGTGGCAGGGCTCTTGCTGGTAGCAGTGTTTATTTGTGTAAGGCAAGTGAGTGGCTGACAAGTAGAATATCACACGGTGTATGTGAGAGGATCAGGTCAAAAAAAGCTTGTGTTCTGAGAAAACTCTGATGCTTGAGGCAATAAGGGGCTCTTCATCCTAGTTGTTTACCTCTGCTAGGAGCAAGGGTCAGCAAAAGGTGGAGAGCAGGAAGCTGGTGAGATCCAGAGCTGTGGTTTACGGCTCATTAAATGAACTAGGACAGATTTTATGAGAGACTTGGAAAGATTTTTGCAAAAGATGAAACCAGTGGCAGTAGAGCAGAGGCTTGTTGCCTGTCAGGTGCCTCTCTCCCCTTTGATTGACTGCGCTGCTGGCTCTGTGGGCCTTTATTCCCTTTGCAGTGCTGATGGAGACAGGGAACAAATATGTAGAAATAATTATAGTGCTAGGGTTTGTGCTGAGAGGAAAGAAGCCATGGCAGACCAGGCACAATGGGGGATGCTGCTGTGCTGGCCTTGTTAGGGGGTGTCTGTATTCTTTGAAAAGAACATCTGACTGAAATAGTTGGAAATTCTTCATGTCACAGGCACAAGAAATCCATGATAGGTCAGTCTGGAAAGGGGAAAGGTTCCTCTGCTGGTGACCTTCTTAAATTCATAAACAACTGTCAGCCTACATTATATACGTTTGATTTATGTCACTCCAGGTCAGAAAAAGCATTTCTTAAACTTAAGGAACTCCACCAAGTATTCTACAAGGGCACCACCTGAAATATTAATATGCTCCTTGCCCAGAAACAGTGACCTATATAGTCAAAGAGAAAGCTGTTAAATACTGTTATCCATGGAAGTGTTAGTGCAATTGCATCTGACCATCTTTAGCTCAAGTTCAGCTTTGTGACCTCTGAGCTAAGACTCAATGCATAGTTACAACCTGGGGTTGAGGGGAAAGGTGGTAAGGCAATATCAATTTTTATAGGGAGGCTATGCTGCTTTTTTTATATCTCTCTTTTAAGTAGGAAAGGCTGGATTCATGTGTGTCCGTACCTGCATTTTTACTGTCTCAGAATCAAGTCTGTGTAGTTCAGAAATCTTAAGTCTGGCAGAAGGGTAGGGTTGACCTTGACAAGTCAAGATGAAGATGGGCTGGAGCTGAGGTGACTGTATAAAACAAAACACTGTTAGTAACACTGGGCATGTCCACTTGGTGGCAGCTCTGGGAGCACAATTGAGGGAGCAAGGGGAAAAGGTAAAACCTGAAACCATGTTCAGAAAGTAAATGGCTCTTCACATGGTGACAGGAGTGTGATCAATTTTCAACTCTTGAGTATCTTTTCCTAGGAACTGGGGAGTTATTAAATCTGGGAAACTTTTCTGCCTCATTTCCTATGAGTGTCTGATAATCTTCCTCATCTAAGGAAGAAAGGATGAGCAACCACAGATGCTTCCCAGAGCATCTGCATTGTTTTCAAGGTTGTCTGGGTTTCAATTCAAGTCAATTTACTCATGATGAGAGCGAGAAGCTCTAACAGTGTTGAAAATCTGATATTTTTCTTGGACTTTTTGTAGGTTCAGGTAGAATCATTGCTTTAATTCTGCATTATTTTTTCATCTCTTTCATTTTTGTGCTGATACATTTTATGAAGGTGGTGTAATAAATTACAAAAATGTCCCAGTTCCAAATAACTGTTTCTGCACAATATAAGTTACCTTTACCCAAGTCTAGTCAAAATAGCCCAGAAGTTGCTTAGGTGTAGATGAATGCTTGCTTATCGTGGTTTGATCAGTGATTATCATGCCAGTTTAAGAAGGAATTAATTGGGTGGTTGGTTGATGGGATCAGTTGACAGTAGATGCATGAGGCTGGGGAATTTACAAAAGGAAAAAGGTTTCCTTGCAAGTCCTGGCAGTATTCAGGAACTTACTTCAGTCTTAGAGTGCTGAGAATAGGGGACCAGAGAAGGAGTATTCAAAAGCAAACAGGCTAGTGACAGCAGGTTAAGTCACAGAGCACTTGCAGACTTCTGGCACTTAACATAAATTCAATCTAATTAAAACTACTGAAAAAAACCACCTGCCAAAAACCCCCTTTTAAAAACCTTTAGTCTGGTAATTTGAATTTATGCAGATTCTATCCTCTGTATCATACGACAATTACATTTTTCTGCTTCTGCATTCCAATAGTGAATTTGTCAAGTTAAATGGCCATAGTTTTATAGTGGGCATGTAAACTACCTTCTTATTAAGTATATTTTTCCATCAGTACACCTACAAGTCAAATATGTTGCCTTATATTGTATTCTGGGAATATAAATTAATTTTCCATTTTGTAGTGAAGAGAATTTCTGAGACTGCATGCAAGTTGTAATATATTCTCACAAAGATTTAAGTCTATATCCTTTCTCTGAAGTGGTTTAAATTATTCCATGCAGCAGGAAAAGCTTGTTCTGGTTACAGAAAGCAGAAATATCCAATTGAGCTCTATCTAAAGAAAGCATATTTCCTAATGACTAACCAGAATTTGTATTGTGAACAGAACCTAAACCACTACAACAGCAAGATACATGCTTTAGAAAAATAACTCCAAAGATATTTCTAGTGTTGTCTGTTTAGACATGACACTCCCATGTCGACAGTGATTTAATGAAGACTTTTTTCCATTGCAGAAACGGAAGGCTTTAAGATTGACACTATGGGCACCTACCATGGAATGACTCTCAAGTCTGTAACGGTAAGCTGGAAGTCTTTACTTAAATATGTTTTACTGAAATGATGGTGTACCTATAGATACAATACATTTTTAGAGATACAAATATCTTGTCAGCCTGGCCTAGGCTGTGGAAGGTCACTTGGATTGAGTAACGGAATTGGTGAAAGTTCTTCTCAATAAAAAGATAAAACCTTTTGTTTGATCTATACATTTTAAGAGGACTTAGCTCAAGGGATTTGTCTGCAGTAAAAGGTGTGCTGGGATGGCTTTGCTGGTAGATTCTCCTTGTGGAATCTTTTTCTGCTATACTTAGCATACCCAGATTTTTGCTTGCCTTTGGAGTGTCTGGGAAGGACATTGTTCATAATCATAAGTGATAAAACTTTGCTCACAAAACTGAAGTAATAAAAGTAGCTTTTGGAGTATTGTTCTGTTTCCTACTCTGTATTTAATACAATAAATTTGTTTGGTGGCTGAAGAATTTGACCTCAGCGTTACTGCTGAAGCTTTCTAGTCTAGTGAGATGGACTTCTTTTGTGTGACTGTACAGTGCTGTCAGTGGGAACTGCAACAGGCAGAGATGAGAAACAGAGACCCTCAAACAGATTCCCCTTTTTTTTGGCCAGTATTTGTCTGCTTTTGTGGAAGTGAGTTGAATGCTCTCAGATAAATCCTGTTTTGATCTGCTGGTAAGTAGGACAGATGCTACAAAACTGATGTAGTGCCCTCATTAAGCTTTTTGCCATCTGCATACCTACATAAATCTGATGAATAGACATCACTAAACACTTCCCTAAATCCATGCACTACTTCTAGTTTGCATTCCTAATTTGAACATCAAATCGTATCTTGAGTGCAAATTTCTTAAAAACATTCATACTTTTTTCTTGTTTGATTCATTCCCAACTTCCTCTAGTCTTAGCATTAAAAAGAAAAAAAAAAAAAAAGGAGGGAATCCACTTAGTTGTATATAGTGTTGTTTCAAGATGAATTCAGAAATTGATTGGGTGAAGAAGAAAGATAACCTATTAACCTGTTATGTCTGAAGATACGTTCTGGAACGTTGCATGAATTTCGGGCTGCTTTATGAGGGATCAAACAGTGTTGTTATAGCAAACCCAGGTTTCTGTGCTATAAGAAGTCTGTTTCAAGTGGTAGTGACTTGAAATGGTTTAGTAAATAGGTTCTGTTTAAATTGTCCTGTGGGGAGGAAAAAGAAGAAGGAAAAAGCAAGTGAACTAGAAATGTTGCAATGTTTTTAAGCTTATCAGTGTAAAATCTGTAAAAGTGAAGGGATACACAGTAACTCTAAAATTATATGGGTTTTTTTAAGGACATAAAAATAGTTAAGGTTTTTTGTTCTAGGAATACTATCTCATGTATTGAGCCTACTATCTAGAGTTTTGTGGTTGCTATTAAACTGTCCTTGTTGGTTTCTTCATTTAGAAAGAAAATACAATGAATATTAAATTACTAGTAAACCTTATTTTAACATAAACTGATATTCTTTTAACTGTTTAAGAGGTACTGCATGACTGCACATAAGGCATCATCTGGTGTTATGAGAAATATTAAAAGTCCATCTGTCATTAAGCTTTTATTTAAGAAAGAAGTTTTAAGGATTTTATGGAGCCTTATTTTACAGACTATTAAAATGATGCCCTAAATGTTTAGCTCATTCATAAATTGCAGAGACATACTGGTTTTGTTTCAGATGGGGGAGAAATAAATCTGTTAATTATGTTCATCTGTTTTTGTCTAAACTTTGTCATAGTGATGGACCACATAGTTCTAACTGGTAATCTCAGATGGTATTTTCATGTAGAATAGTTAATATCCTGCCAGTTAGTAAGCCTCATATTTAGCTTTTACTCAGGGTTTTTTTGTGGTTTGTACCTATTTCTTTGTGCTACACAAAATGAGTGAGGAAATGGGGAAGTAATTGCTTCCTCAAGGTGTTTAATGGAAATGTGCATTATACTCATTGACTAAATTATAGCATTATGGAGGATACCATTGGAATTCATTCTACCTTTGTGTTGTCATCTGCTGTCCTCATAGTATTGGTATAATCCCTGTATGAACTCATCCAATTTTTTAAAGGAATTGAAATGTTAGGTAGCTCTTGGTTAGAGGCTGTCTTTAAACTTCAGACCTCTGATTTCCAGGTCAATGGTGAAATTCAAAAGGTTGATTCTTTTATGCCATTGTTCTCCTTGACATAGGTAGCTCCTGTTTCTTCTATGGTGTTTGCTTCCATGAATGTATTTCTAGAGGGCAGTCATATTCCCTTAAAACTTACACCTATTACCTGAGTTAAAGTGACCCACTGTTTGGAGTTGCCCACCTGCTTCTCATGTAAAATTTGTACAACGCTTCATGTATTTCCTGTCCTATTCCCTATATGTCTTCCACTTGCACTCTGCCTTACTGTAATTCTCTGTAATGATTTTTATGAAATGTGCAAAACTTCTGTTTTGTGTTTGTTCTTGCTGAAATGTGAGTTGTCCTAGATGCTTGTTCTTTTTAACAGCAAAACAAAAACTTCATCTTGACTGCTTTCTTTTCATCAGTGATGTTGGAAACTTTCTTAGCATTCAGAATTGGTGCCAGAACAGATGGTGAATGGTGGGCTTTTACTGAAGTAATGTCGGCTAAAATAACTTGTGCTTCTGGCAGTTCTTCCCTGTAACAGGGTTTTTGCTTAATTGGCACACTTACTTTCTCTTAGGAAGAACTGACTTATTTATTGAATTTTTATTATGAAGGCATGATTTCATTATTCTGGACCTGAAATTGTTTCTAGCAGAGCATCTTCCTCAGAAAGTTTTTTTTTTTTTGTTCGTTTGTTTGTTTGTTTTTAATACCTGTGTCACTTTCTATTTGTCTCTATTGATGATGTTTTGGAAACACGTGAGTTAGCAGTGGCAGCTCTTGCTACTATCCAGTTACCCAGCAGTTCATGTTGCAAATTGTTTAGCATGACTTATGGAAACCTCTGGGTCTACCTGAAGGCTTCACTTCCAAGCATAATGCCCTGTATAGCAGGGAAACTTCTGGTGTTTACAAAGGGAAGTTTGATGTTTGAGGTGGATCAAATAACAGCTTTGGAAGATAGGTGTGTTAGTATTTCTGTACCACACAGAGTGTGAGGGAATGCTGAGAGACTCTTAAGCTCATATTCTTAATCTGTTCTTTTCTGTGTAAATTTTATGTGTTTGGGACATTAGCGTTCTGCTTTCCTAAAGGGAAATGTTAACTTGGAGTCTAGGCTGGTGTCATCTACTGGAAGCCTGGAAAGTGGGTCTTGCCTTTTGTATATAATTAAATTTTGGATTACTCATTTCTGTAATTAGACTATGTGAATCATTATGCTGTTAGTATAGCTTGAGATGTGAAGATCAGAACAAACACAGTATCCTGTGTCAGGATGGGGAGAAGTTGCTGGTTCTGTGAGAGTCTGATAAAGCTGGCTGCTGCACCATGGGTACTAAACTGGGAAGCTGAGGGCATGCTTTGTATTGACTGTGTGCACTTGCAAATAGCATGTTTATCCATTGCGATAACAGTGATGGTGATGCTGGTTTTACTCATCTTGGTGTTTTGTTAAGTTTTCATGACTTTTAATATGAAACAAAGTAATAGCACGATGGCCTGCGGAGTTCTGTGGGATGATTTCCTCTGAGAGTCCTGAGTGGTCATGAGCTCTGATTCAGAGAGGCTGTGAACTTGTGTGCAGGTGAACAACACCTGCACAGCACTGTAGCAGGCCCTTGCAGAAATGATTTTGTTGTCTTTCCTAATTGCTGGAAACCTCTCCTGTTTTAAACTTCTGGTTTCTTTTAGAATTTGGGGCTGCTGAAGCTCAGAAGCTTCCTTTGTCTTTTGTTTTTGCTTCTAGTAATGGAATCTGGCATTGATCATCTGCACTTATAAGCAGCCAGAACTACTGCTGGCATTTCTTTCTCTTCCTGGTTAGTAAACAGGTGGATACAGCAGCTCTTGCAGGTATTGACCTGATAGCCTTTTGATCAGTATAGTTATTGAGGGTTTCAGTTGAGGGACTTGACTTGTAGCAAACTCAAATGCAAATTTCTATGGTGTATTCAGATTTAGTAAGCTTTATCTCTGGTAAGAAATTTTATATAAGTTTTCAGTGCTTCTGAATTCAGTGATAATGTTCTTCCTGAGAACTGACAAAAGTAACGTTCCTCTTTCCAGTGTACACTGCCAGGCTTTACAACAATCTCTAGGTAAAAGTACCCAGAGTAAACATAGGAGACTATCAATAATTAAAGCAAATACAAATAGTCCCAACAGAAAACAACAAACTAAAAAGGAGTTCCTATGTAAGCCACAGTACACGCAGGTGTAATTGGAGAAGAACTGAACGTTGGCTCAACACCTCTAAAGTCCACAGCATTTTTCATCAGTTTGTAGTCAGTATCAGATTTTGGGCATTAATTAATCAAAGAATTTTGCTGTTACTGCACTCAAAATCTCTTGAGTTTGGTATAATGTCTGTAATTTTTCATTCTTTTTTAACTGATAGGTTATTTAACCTGGTCTATTTTCAAAGGAATAGTGGGTAGTACAGTGAAGGAAATTGCTAAGTTTCTGGCCCTTTACAAACTGGGCTATTGGAGAAGCAGCATGTTGGGGCAGAAGCAATCAACATGGTGTATGCACATATTTTATATAAAAGACTTAAGATAATGGATATGCTTCTATATGAGTTGATAAATCCACAGGATCTTTTTAATGAGGAACTAAGATTGTGACTCAGTGCCAGAGCTTGAAATGACTTTTCAGAAGCCTGTGGTAGAATTGAATGTTGTCTCTCAATGTACAGATAAATAGCACTTAATTTTAAAAAAACAAATAAAAATTTAATACATGTTAAATATTAGAGGTCAGAGAGAGAGCTACTTATCCACGTTACCGGTTTTCTGTGTCATGTCCTAATCTCATTAAAATGTTTGAGGACAGTAGTACTGAGGGAGGAGTCAACAAAACAACAGACTCTTTGAAAGTTTTTGAAACAGGCTCTGAAGTGGAGCATAATTTTCATGCAGCCTGTGCATAAGCTGGTCATTATTTTCAATGTGAGTGTATCACCAGCCTGCCTGTGCCCCCACTTCCCTCCACAGGCTGAGCAGAATGCTCTGTGTGCCTCCTATTCAGTTTTTAACCACCAAAAGGAGGTGAGGAAAGCTGTAATAACTACAGAATCATATATATCATATATATGGATTTGCATGGAGAGCAAACTTTTTAGAAGAGTTTTCAATAGATGATGCTGAAAGGTAGAGGCTTATTTTCATTGGACTTGTAATTTTTTTTTCCATGTCAAGTATACTTATCTGTAATTGTCATTCAGATGTACCCATAAGGCTCTTGGTCCATGAGGGTTAAGGAATAGGACATGACCACAAACTCAAAAAATCCTTGAGCTGGAGAAAAGGATGTTTCTCCAGAACAGTCTGTCAGCAACCTTACACTGCTCTGGGGTGTAACAGACAAGAAGGCTTTGTGTGTATTTCTTTAATGAGAGTGGATGAAATGCAACCAAGTTTCTTAGGAACTATTACTGTATTTTATATTTAAGGCCCACACAACAATTTCAGTGGTTGGCATTTCATTGCCTCAGTCGTGTTTCAAATATTAAATTACTTTCCCTTAAAGAGTTTTAGTGTAAATAGGCAAGCTGATAGAGACCAAGGAAAATCACATACAAATGCTGCTTTCAGGAAAATGTGTTAGGTTGAACAATGCTGTATTCGTTTTCTCTGCGATTGTAAATCATGTAGATCTGTGCCAAGACATCTTGCTGTTGTACTGCGTTATACAATGAAACTGCCTGTTTTGTTCATCATAATAGGTTCTCTTTTATTTTGAGACTAAGAACTGCAAATTCAAGAAAAGAAGGGGATGTTGTATAACCAGTCATGTCTCTGGAAGTTAGGCATTGCTGCATTGCCCCGTGTGCTGCGGAACAAAAGAGGGAGCAAGACCTGGAGCCACGTAGCTTTGTTCCTGAATGAACGTGTCTGCAGTCACTGCTGTGTGTGGAACTCGATTGTTTCGGTGTGCTAAGTGTGCTTGTGGCATGTCTGTCAGGCCCTTGAGTGGTTTAGATGGAGGAGTGCCAAACAGGAGAATCCGAAGAATATACATTGAATTAGAGCTTTAGACATCCAGGAAGCTTTCTTTATAAAAGCTTGAGAGCCTCAAACACTCCTGGTATGAGATTTAAGATGACTTGCTAGACCTTTCTTGATCTAAAGCTGAATGACATGAGTGTATTTGCTAGCCCTAGGGGTATCCCTTGAGAAACTCATCTGCCATGTACACTGTGCACTAGGATTTGGATGCTTTATGCATGTTACGGGAGTCACTCTCATTTGGAAACCATGACCCAAAATAAAACTACCTAGGAAACTTCATTTGTGCTCTTTGATTTGGATATTTACTTTCTGCTTGAATACTGTATAGGATTCTGCTTAGATTCATTTGTGTTTCTCTGGTCTTAAAATTTGTGTGTCACATCTGTGAATGAAAGTTTTATAGGGTGTTGTTCAGAAATACCAGATGAACCTGAGCTACAGGTTCTTATACTTTGTCCTAATTGTTCTGAACAATCAAACATCATGCATGGCACAAGCTTATGGTAAATGATGGTGTCAACATATTTCCCTCTATAAATTATCTCCAAACAGCTAATGACTATATAACAGCTGCATCTTCACCTGACAGTTTGTCATCAGATTTCTTCTAACGGGGAAAACCAACTCCACTATTATGCAGTGTTGGAATTTATTCACAGCTATTGAAGGTGGTATAAAGGTGTTGCAGACCCAGTAAAAAGGAGCATGTGGCAGATGGGGAATGAGAAAACGATGCACTTCAACCTCCCTTCCTCTCCCTGCAAGTTTTGCCAAAATAGTCACATGGGTAGCCACTCCCTTGTCTTTGAATAAGTTTCAGCGAAGTTTTGAAGGTTTCTAACATACTTTGCAATTTTTGATGCAGTAACAAATCAAAGTTACAATTCAAGTATTTAATGATCATCTGAGTAATGCTTATAACTAATCTGAGATGACTGAGTGGAGATTTCTTTCTCTGTTCAGTTTTTGAGATATTGTCATTAGGTCATGTGACACTTTACTACTTGCTTGTTTGCTCTTAATGGAGTAAGAGAGAATTCATTATTTGTGGAAACAAGTTTTCTGCTTGGAGTACTTGCATATATGTAACTTAGCATCATAGTCATAACGTCTTTTGAGCTTGGAGAGTAGGATAGCTTGATTGTTACCTGAGCAACAGCCATAGGAGCACACCTCAAATGCCAGTCTCTTGTACATCTCACCCATGCTGTCTGTTACCACTTAGTTAAGCCAGAGCACTTGTGCTTTTTTAAATTGTTTTTTTAAAGATCTGTGCTTTGTCCTTATTGTTGCCCTCTTTGAATATACTTAAGGATTATTGTTTCAGTTTGTGGACTTTGTGTTGCTATTTTAAAGGTCCACCTCCTTTTCTTCTTGGAGGTGCAGGTTTGTTTTGTTGATTTTTATTATTATTATTTATTTATACTTTTTTTCCTTCTATTGAATTCTCTCAGTATGTGGCAGGTAGTGTGTGCATCCCACCACAGGGTACCTCAGTGTGGGAGACTGTCTTCAGAGGTCTGCAGTTATTACAGAAGTGTGTTATGGACAGCTGTTCTTTAGTTCTTGCATCAGAACATGTAAGGCAAAGATAGTATTTTCAAAGCACATTAAACCTGCTCAGAACAGACAGATCTTTGCAGGCAAATGTCAATGAAATGCTAAGGTAAGAACTCTGGTTCTGGGGGACACATTGTAAGTGATGTCATTCAGCACTGTTATCATGTAATGCAACATAAATAGTGGGAAGGGCCAGTTAGAATAGCAAAATAGGACGTATTTTCAAGGTTTTTTGGCAGTTCCTTCTTGCATCATTTAGGAAGGTAATTGATTAAAGCTGGTTATATTTTGGCCTCCAACTTTGTGATTTTATTGTTCCATCTAAATCCAGGTGTTAATTTGCTTGTGTCTTTTATGCAGCCATATACTGTTACTGTTGAATCAGCATCCTCACTTTCAGGGTGCTTAAATGTGTTTTATTTATCTTTGCTGGGAAAATATGTAGGCAAAGTCTTGGTTTATTCAGGTCTGCTACTGGTGGTCCTGGATAACAGTCTATGCTGAAATAGACTTTCTCGTTAGGTAAATGACTGTAAAGACTATATAATGAACTCTGCATTAGTTATGGCTCACTCAACTGGCATTTAGGCAGCACTGATCATACCTTCTGGAATATACCTGGGACTGTGATCTGTGGAGCTGCCATCTGGAGCTATATTTATGTTTTCACTGAGCAATATGCTATTGCAGAAACTCCTTGCATTACTGCTGTTGGAAGGGTGGTTCTCTGGTCTTTATTTATCTAAAACTCACTCAGCTGAGCTAAGTGAGTCAAGGGGAGACCTGTGTATATATGAAAGTGCATGTAGGTAGGCATTCAGTGACATATTGTCAGTTTTAGTTTCCATTTGCCACTTTCTGTTTTGCCACTTTTGATTCCCAAAAGGTTTGTGGCATTTTCTGGAGGCTTTTGGTTTGGGATTTTTTACGAAGCTCATACATACAGGGCTTGAGACTTAACACTGATAGTGATCAGATAAAAATAAATCTGGTTTCTTGTCTTTGTGAGTCAATAAATGCATAGTATGAATGTAAATTTCTTTCAGATACAAACATTCTTATTTTCTTTTAAAATATAAAAAGCTAATCTTGGATTTTTTGCATCTTCAGTACTTACTATTTTAAATAATGAAAGTTTGTCCAATGTACTTAAAATGTCAAATTTATCTAAAGCAGTTGGTAAATGGAAAGAAATTAATAAATACCTTTGAGAACAGTTGTACTTTTGCAAATACATAATTTGATTAGCTGGCCTATAAAACTGTTGGTTAGACTTCATACAACACAAATATTATCTTTTTATTTCACCTTACGTTGCCATTGCATTTGGCACATTAAGGTTTAGGAAGTCAAACTGTTCCATTGATTTGCTGCTTTAGGAGACTTTGGATGTATTTTTGGAATTAAAATGTCTTCTGTTTTTGGCTCTTCATAAAGGTATATGAGTAGGTTTTGTGCATAAGCAACAGATAGGCTTTTAAGATTCAGTTCAAGTGTGAAGCAAGACTTTGTGTGATAAGCAAAGTGGTGTAGTGATGTGATAAGATTGCTGGTACTTAACTGTCAACCTAGTTGCTGTAAATTCATAGTACTTTTAATTTAGATTTTTTTTTTTTTTTTTTAAAAACCCTGGGTTTTTCTTCCTATAGGGCAAGTCCCTATAGGGACTATAAATCATGTATTTTGTCTCTTTAATCACCTAAACCCCTCCTCCACTAAGTGAGGTGGGTATCTCCTCATCCCCTCTCTTGACCTGGAAAGAAGTGCAGCTGATGAGTTACAGATGTTTGCTTTTGGCTGGCTTGGTGCTGCCATTTTGAGGAGAGAGAAAAAGCACTGCCTGCCTTTCACTCCCTGGGAGCAGTAATTTGAGGGTTTAATTTCCCTGGCCAGCAATTTTCATAAAAAATTGACAAAGGCAATAACTTTTCTACAGGTTTTATTGAAATTGGAAAGTAATTTCAAAACGTACTGTGGCAGAAGGGAGGGAATGTTACTGAAGTAGAGTGCTAATAAATCTGGTTCCTGAGCAGGGAGGAAAAACAACTCTCCTTTTCCTTTGGAATGCATCCTTGAGGGTGCATCATGCAGCCCTACTTCCTGCTTCTCTTTAGAGCAATTGATGTAAATCAGGCAAACAGATTTCAATATAACTGAAATGAAAATGGAATACAGTTGTCATTAAAACAGATAACCTGCCTGATTGTGTTTTATCATGATTACTAAGTAAAACAAAAGACTTGTGGATTGAGAGGGCTTTATAATGCCTTAAGCCAAATATTTTGTAGCTAATAATACATACAGTATATTATAATATCCACAATATATGCAGCTATCTCATATTGGTCTATAAAGTCCATTCTGATTTAGGGTGACATCATGAGCTGTAACAAACCAACAATTTTTATAGTAGATTTCATGTGTCTAATTGGGTCCAGAAAATAATGTCAGGAAAAAGTTTCCAAAAATACGTGGACATGAACAGCAGGTGAAATGTAGATTAAAGTAGTAAAATACATATTAGAATACTAAATGGATCATAATGCTATCTTAGAAATTAAAATCTAAAGGGACTCTGAACTGCCTGGTATAGTGCTACATTTGCTTTCAAAGGGCAGGTTTATAGTAGGCTCAAATTCCATAGGTCAAGTTTTTAACAGGTAAATCAACTTCCTTGTTTGTAGCTGAAATCTTTGGAAGATTGTATTTACTTGTTTGTTACAGTTTCCCTTCAGAATAATGAAAGAATTGTCTAATCAGGCAGTTTGCTCACCCAAGGTGAGCTAAATTTTTAATAAGGGTAACTTGCATATGCATGTTATTGCACTGCACAACAAAACCACAGATTCAATATGTCTCTTATATTCCTTCCCCTGGCAGTTCTCAGCAAGACTCTTAATGTCCCTTTATTTTCTTCTCTGGAAAGCTGCCTGTAGTTGGCTTGTAATTCCAAACACTTTGAATTGTAATCCTTTCAAATATGAATGTGGGTATTAGATAATTTTAAAGAACGAGTACCATAACAATAATCCATATGCAGGGAACATTTTATAGATGGAAATTTGCAATACACAGAAAATATTTTCAACTATTATTTTATTACTCCTTTATATGGAGCTGAGAGGAATAGAACATAAAAGGTAATAAGTACTCAACATCCTCCAGGATAAGATCCAGAATGGATTCAATTTAAACAGTAGTTACAAGTATACTAATATTTGTGAAAGTTCTCAGTTATGAATAAGAATCATACCTTTAAGGAAATAAGGTAACTTTTTCTGATGCCTCTCGTAAGTGGAATGAAAGTGATGGATAAACCTGACATTTAATGTTTGGCATGCTTCAGGGAGTTTCTGCCTTATGTTCAGTAAAGTAGTGTTTTCTTTAGTGAAATCATCTACTATGCTAAAAAGCATAGAAATATATTGATACTTCATAAATGTGACATAATGAAAGAGTGTTCACAGCTTTGAGAAATATATTTTGGGTTTTTTTGGACTCTATCCCTTTTTTTCCCTTCTTTGAACAAAAGACTGACTTTGGCTCAAGTAGGTTTGGCCAGTTTCCTCTCCTACCACATTCCCCAGAAGGAAGCTAAATTAATTCTATCCATAAGAAGATTAAAGCTGATAGGGTGGGCGGATGTTTTATTTTCTCAAGGGTCAAGGAAGTAGCATGAGGTTTTCTGGCAAGTCTGAAGATAATGGTTGGGGTGGCGGGGGGTTTTGCTTCCAGTTAAATTGCAGAAAGGCATTTACACCTTTCTGTAATATGTTTTGTTTGCTCTTAGACATTATCTTGCTGTGGAGAAAAGTTATATTCTGGGTTTATTTATTAATAGTTCATTAATTTTAATGGTGACTTTCAGTGAATCTGTTATACTTAAGTGTCAATGTGTTACTGTGAATTTTATTTCTCCTTTTTATTCTTTGTTTTTCACTGTAAAACATCAGACTTTTCTATGTACAAAGGTATATACTTAGCTATATCTCAGCTCAGTTAATTTTCGGTTCTTTTGCTTCATATTTTAATATTTTTCTGTTCTGTTGATAAAGCCCTGGCTGCAGTCTTGCTTACTCCTTATTGCCAGGCTGCTGTAGGAGAAACTCGTGGTGGAGCCTGTGTGCTTTCTAGCAGAATTCACCGGCATTCTCTTTTTGGAATATGCTGATTCCTAACCCCTATGGCCCGTCTTCCAGTTGTTGGAGCCTCCAGCCTGGTGCTGACCTGGTAGCTATTTAACAGTTTTAAGTTCACAAGTTACCTGCCTTTCTCAGCATTAGATCTTCCCGGATTCCAATCTTGTCAAGGGATTTTGTGACAAATAAGTACATTTCTGTAAGTGCCTTTGTGCTTGTGCAGCATTAATCAAAGAACAGTAGCTGTGCATTGTTTTGGATGGAGAAAAGGCCTCCCTGTGTCTGAAACACACCCTTTGTTCTTCCTGGTAGCCTTTGGCTGTCTGTCAGTCAATGCTCTTCAGGACACAAGGATCTTGTGCAACTTCCTCCCAGCCTTCTCTTGTAATTGCCGAGCTCCCCAAAACAGGATTTGTTTTAAAGGGTTGAAACCTTAATTTATTTTTCATTTGTAATTAAACACCCCAGGTCTGTCCAGGGTGTAGCTGTTGCCATCTGAGCATGGCTAGGAGTCATTAGGACGTTAAGTGTCTTTGATAATTGTCTGCATTTTCCCATGAAAGCAAGTGCTTTACAGCTCTGCCATTCACAAATAACCTTTTCTTCTTAATACAATGGATGATGCAATCTAATATGGCAATATACAAGTTTTCCTTAAGGCTATATCTAGATCAAGGCACTCAAGCAAATTAAAGCAAATTACCAAAGTGTACAACATCAACATTCATAAGTTATAATGCATTAAATTGCCATTGGCTGGTGATGTCTTTAGGAATAAAATTACTTTAGTGAGCTATACGTAGTTTAATTTCCTTGGTTTACAGTGAGTGAAGGCCAATTTACTCCTGCATTGGAAAATTCATGTGGGAGTTCAATGCATTTAAATTAATGTGCTTTGACTTCTCACCTTTACTTGAATCTTGATAAACCTTCAGTTCATCGTTAGCCCATTAAGTTTGGGATCAGCTTCTCTGGACTGTCATATGAGATTCCTGCTTCTCTTGTTGCTGATGTCCCATTTCTTAGTGCTGTGTGCAGTTCACTGCTGGCTTGCATAGGATTGTAGATTTGATCTGCAAGAGAGCAACAAATAAAATGAAACTACTGCTCTTCACTCCAGATAGTAATGGCTAGATTATATAGAGCCACAATAGTATTTATTAATTAGCCTCTAAAGACTGCGTGTTTTCCAGAATGCACAGTTCCAGATCATCTGGATTGCATATATATTCAGTATCTTTTAAAATATTCATAATGTGCTTGTTCTNAAAAAAAAAAAAAAGGTTAAAAGTTGTAGAGGTCTTCTTGATTTCTGGTTTTATTTTAGTTGGCAAACCCAAGGGTAATTGATTTTGCTTTCATTTTTATGTAGGATGTTTGGGGTGTTTAAGTTGAGAAGGGAATAGGAAATTAAATTGCTTTGGATGCTTAATAGAGAGACTGTTTATTTTAGGGCATAGTCAGTGTTTTCACACTTTACTTCAATTGTCATTACACAAGGGAAAACACTCATTTCCAGTACTTAAACTGATGAATTGAAGCCTACCACTTAAAATTTGTGCTCTCATGTACTTACATAAGCTCTTTAGGGCAGAATATTTTCTCTTACAAGTGCTTGTCCTGCCTATGTATTTCCTCCAAAGTATGACTTCGGTGGGTTTTTCATCTTTTATCTGTTTAATAGAAAGAGATGTACTATGTAACATTTACAGAAGTGCCTCCATTTTAAAAGTTTGTAATTACTGTCCATTATTCTAAAGTATTTCTACTGGGTTTTAAAAATATTTTTCATTTAATGTAGTTAGCAGGAGCACAGTAAATGTACTGATGTTTTCTGCTCTCATAATGCATGTGTGGAGGATAGTATAGTCCCACGTCAAAATGACCCTGTAGCTGAATTTCTGTGTTCTGTCCTTATATTTTTCTGTAAATGTTGCCTAAATTTTATCAACTGTCTAGGGAGGGAGTATTGGTAATAACAGGTCCTAATCAATATTTATTTATACTTGTTGAATTTTTTAAAATCTGTATTGGTACATTGGGAAACCACTGAAACAAGACAATTTGATTTGGTCTTATGTCTGATGCCACTGTTACACAAAGAATTGGTCTGCAATATATGACCATTTCTTGTGACATCTAAGGGACTAAAGCTTGTTAGCAGATTTTGAAAATGTTTTCTAGAAAATTCGGAAACTAATTTGGTATTTATTAGAAGCAGAAAGGCTTGTGTCAACTCCTCTGAAAGTACTCTTAAAAAGTTATGTTTATAAAGTTAGTGTTCACTTGTTTAAAAACAATTCTAGTTAGAAATGTTGTGAGAGCGCATGTTTGACATATTTTTGAGGTTGTTTGGGTGAGGAGGGAGATCGTTTTAGAAAAATGCTTAGTTTTTCATAGTGCATTTTGCAGAGACTCACTTCAAGGGGATTACAACATATCTTCTTGGTAACTTGAGAAAAAATTAGCTCTGAAGAGGTAGTTGTAAAAGGGAAACAAGACAGAAAGAAAAGAAAGCTTTATTGACAGAAAAATAGTTCCCTTTTAGTTGACTTCCCAAAAGTCAGGGACAAATGCATTCTTGTGTTGTCTGTATTGGCCACTGAAACAAATGAAATGCCAAATGTTTTAGTTGGCTGTGGTGGGAGGCAGCTTTTTTTTTTTTTGCTTTTTTTTCCTATGGCAACACATCTCATTGTCATCATTTTTCATTTCAAGTAACTGACAAAGCCACTGTAAAATATGTTCTGCAAATATGTAAAGCTATTTTTGCTCAAGAGTCTGTGTCACAGAAAAAAAATGGAAATTGTCCAGCGCCTTGCATTGTACATCTGGAGATGATACCTAATGTGAAGGCCCCTGTGTACCTAATGAATTCCAGCAAATCCAAGTTCAAGGTGCTGCACCTGGACAATCCCAGACATGAGCACAGACTGGGAGAACTCCTGGAAAGCAGCAGGACTTGGAGGTTCTGGTGAAATCTCAATACTTGCTCAAGGGAGCCAGCAGTGCAGTGTGTGCTCAACAGCCCAGAAAGCCAGGGGTACCCTGGGCTGCATCAAAAGAGGGATGGGCAGCAGGTCAAGGAAGGAATTGTCCCCCTCCACTCTGCCCTGGTGAAGACCCCACCTGGAGTGCTGCATCCAGCTGTGGGAGCCTCAGCACAAGAAACATGTGGACCTGTTAGAGCTGGTCCAGAGGAGGCCATGAAGATGCTCAGAGGGCTGGAGCAACTCTGCTATGAGGACAGGCTCAGGGAGCTGGGAATTTTCAGCCTGGAGAAGAGGTGGCTCCAGGGAGACCTCATTGCAGCCTCCCAGTACTTAGAAGGGGTTTATAAAAAAAGAGGGAGTAACTTTTTACAAGAGCAGATACTGACAGGACAAAGGGGAATGTTTTTAAAGTATGAGGGGGTATTTACATTTACCTTAGATGTTAGGAAGGATTTCTTTACTGTGAGGGGGATGAGACACTGAACAGATTGCCCAGAGAAGTTGTGGAAAAAGTGTCTGTCCTTTCAGAGCATAAGCATTGTCCAGCTGCAAATTATCTGGACTCTAAACTGGATCATAGTTGTATGTGCTGAAATGACTGCACTTGAAACTGGTGCAGAAGTACTTTGCTATATCCTGGCCAGGATATGTCAGCATGTATTGCTTTCTACAATTCTGCTGTACATGGGTTGTGAAAAAAAAAGAAACAACACTTAATGCTCATGATCCTCAGTTTTGTCATGGACATTCTAGGATTTATCTGTTCTATGAGTAAATCAAGGTTTTTTGAATCCAAGTACTATATTAGTGCTTCAAGTGCTAATACTTGTAAGTCCAAGAGAATATTGTGATAAAAAGTAAGGAAAAAACCTTCTCTTTATTCCATGCCAAATATTTTACCATGGAAGATTTTTAATACAAGGTTCTTTTCTTATGGAATTGGAAGAGGTAAAATATTAATACTTGTCTGGTTGTCCTAAGGAGTCGTAGAGGCAAAAAAAAAAAAAAAAAAAAAAAAAAAGGGGGAAAAAAAGTAGTGTTTCTCAAAAAGTCTCATTAATGGATTGTGTGCAGAAGATATTAGTTAGCAAAAGTGTGTTCATGTGTGCAGAGTTTTTTAATGAATAGAAGGATGAGTAGGGAAGAAATGTAATTGTGTACTTTATTTTAGTTTTCCCATTCCGCTCTGCTAGCATGAAATTTGGACAATAAATCATTCAAACTGTTTAACTTCTACTAGTAGAAAATGTGGAAATTGTGGAAGGGAAAAAAAATTTTAAATGTTTGAGGAACTCAGCGCACTTTTTAATGAATAGGAGAGCATTACATTTCATTCTGGTTTAAAGCCTCCAAATTATTGTCAGAAGGCTGTCATTCCTTTATTAACTGCAATGAAAGTTGGATATCTTAAGTTGTTTGTGCCAACCATTTCTCAACTGTATTTTGCTTAGAAGGAAAATCATACCATTGCTGGATGTAGCAAGCAAACTTGGCCTGCTTCTAAAAAGGGGATAATTCACAGCAGGACAGTATGAAGTAGTAACTACGGCTTTTAAAGCTGAATAAATTTTAGTTTCTTGTAAAGTAAAATGATTGTGATTATCTATAATTCTTCCTCTAATTATCATTACTTTTACCATTTTGAGAATTCAGGGAAAAGATTAGCTTATTCAAGTAACATGGGTAACTTCCAAAGTAGTCAAACCAGCTCAGATTTGGTGAAATAACAGATGTGAACTGCTGCATCAGGTTTCAAAAATTACCTCAGATTTGAAAGGCAGAATGTTCTTAAAATATTTAATAGAGGCATTAATGAATATACTTTTCTGTTGAAGATATATTTATTTATAACTGTGCGTTTTCTGTGGGTTTGTTGGTTTTGTGAGGTGTTCTTTTTCCCTTTGGTGTGTCTGCCTGTGGATGCAGCATAAGCTTTGTAATTTCCTTTTTGAAGAACAGATGTGTTAGTTGTCCCCTCAGGTATGTATACAATATTTACTCTTATTTTAGAGTCTTAAGTAATGTTAAAAACACCTCTGAATTGTTATCTTACTGTTTGAAATTTTTGGGATATAAAAATGTTACTGCTTTCTACATTTAAAAACAGTCAATAAAATCCAGTATTTTAAATTATTCAAAGAAGATACAATGGGAAATTGGTTATTGTCTTGATTCAGAAGGCTGGATAATTGAGTTGAATTTTTATGGCTACAAAAATCAATGTCTAGGTGGACTTTGGAGGAATGCCTATAATAAGGCTGGCATTTTCATTAAGTAGCAGCACTAAATTTTTGACTCAGTCACAAATGGTGTTTTCCAGTGTTTCATTTTTCGTTTTATCATCCTGCATTGACCTATAGGTTATGGCAAATCAGGTTTAAAGTATAATGTAGTTGGGGGGGGTTGTATACTAAATTGATGCTTCTTTTGAAAGTGATGATAGCGACACAGAAACCCTGAATGAAAGCTGCAAGATTGTAGGTTATTCTTACTCTCAAAATAGTTCTTAGACATCAGCTTGTTTAAATGCAGGATATGTTAAAAATTTAAGAAAGCGAGTAAGCAAGGTTTTTGTTTTCCTTGGTGGCTTGTCTGGTATTTTCTTAACAAAGGATTTCTTGTGGCAGTTGGTTTTTCTTGATTTAAACTTTGAGCTTATGGAGATGTGGGAACACTTGGCCTTTCCACAAGAAAAGATGTGGTGGGGTTGTGGTTTTTCAAGAGTGGAAGGATTTTGTGGTTTTAGAATGGCATGGATGTTTTTAATTTTTTAGTTCATATAAAACTTTAAATAGTGTTAACAGGGAAAGAACTGGGAATACTTTACTTTCTGAGGACTTTTTTTGTGTTGAAAAGATTCATCTCTTACATCGTTGCAAGCATGAGTGCTTCTTCTAATCTGAATTTCTGTCATCTTGGGAAATTTTTAAGGATCTCACACTGTTTTCAGTTTCTTCATCTTTTTCAGTTGAATATACTGCAAGACAGTATCAAAGCTGGTATCCTTAAAATGTTAGGACGAGAAATGCATTTCATACACTTCACTTTTTAATGAGGTAAAGAAAAAGAACCTTCTCCATTATGCCCACACTGAGCATCTGGGAGATGAGAACAAGTGGTTCACAGAATATTCATATTAAACAGTTGAAATACCAATTAATATTAGATAAAGCTCAGTAGGCTAAAAGGAAAGGATGCCTTGTTCTGATGCCTGGCACACTGTATTCTTCAGTGCACTTTGACCTCCAGTGAGGTAAAGCAGCTTGCAGTGTTTTGTTATTTTTAAAAAGTGTATATTGGTTACAAACTGATAACGATTGTAGAAAAACACTGGTTTCCTCCTTCTCTTTTCTTGAGCAAATGATACCTTGAAGGTCAGCAACAATTCAGTCCACATTTCTGAAGGTGTTTTCTTCGCTCCAGCCTTCCCAGGCGAATGAAAGCCCTTTGAGAAAAGTCCCATCAAAGATTTTAGCAGTCTTGACTTCTCTACTCTGTACAGCAACTGTGCACAACTTAAGCATTCAAATGGAAACCTTTGAGAGTACATAAAGCTTTAAGCCATGAATACTCCCTGTGCTGGATCAACTTTTTTCTTTCTTCTTTCTTTTTTTTTTTTTTTGAGTGGTAATTCAAGGTTACTGCCTCAGTCAGAATGTTTTGACCAAAAGCCTAGTCTTGAGAGAAGCGAGGGGAGCAGTTCATACCCTGTGGTTATACAGCAGTTAGCTCATGAACCAAAATGCATCATTACTATCATTCAGTTAGCGTTATCGTGAAAACTGTCAGATTTAAATGCTTAAGAGTGCTCTTTTAACTGTTGCCATGGCAATATCAGAGCAGCAACGTGGTAGTTTTCATCCATATCCCATGTTCAGCTAAATTCCTTTGCAGTCCTTTAACTGTGAAAGGAAGCTACCATATTGCACCAGGCTTGACTTCTTTTGAGTTAACCTGGAACAAATGAAGGCTGAAATGAACTCTTTTCTTTGAAAATGAAATGCAAATCTAGGCACAAGTGATCTAGTTTGCTTTGCTTTTGGTTTGCCTGTGCACTGACAGTTCTATATGTAAAATACTTCTCGTGGAGTTACTGACCTGCTGTTCGTGCCATTGTGTTACGTCGTGTAATGTGGTGCAGGCCATAATAAAACACATGCACTGCCATCAGAAACTAAAAATTTTGTTACAAGAATGGATTTACCTCATAGATTCCTATTTTCTCTGTAAGTGGAGAAGTGGCAACACTTAATTCCAGATCCTTCTTTCTAATGTGGCCTCACTTTTGTAATGCTTTCCCCCATCGCTGAGCCTGCCCTATATTTTTAACCCTCGTGATGTTAATCAGCTGCTGCATTTTTAGTTTCACTCCTCTGTTTTCTGGAATTGAAGCACCTTTTTAACTGACCTGCTGCAAGAAGTTGTTTTCCACAGCCCTCCCCCAGCCTCCTGCCCTGGCAAGCTTTTGACTTCACTCTTGCTGTGGCTACAGAGACCACATTCCCTCCGTCCTGACCTACATTTGCACAGAGCAGCATTGCACTGCAGTTTCCCTGCCTGCCTCCTTCCCCAGGGCTCCCACACTGAGTGGCTGAGCCTTGGGAAGCAGAGCTGGAGAAGGGAGTGGTGATCTGTAGTAATACAGCAAGTGCCACGTCTGGTAGGTGTGACCTGTGATGTGAAATGACTGTGGTCAGCAAGGGGGGTGAGACTGTGCACCACTGACTCACCTGCTGCGTTGGAAGGACTGATAGGTGCACTTACCATGGTGTAATTAAGCAATTGTTCAATATTTATTTATTTATTTGTGCTATTTGACAGCATAAAACAGGGATTGAGAAACAGTGTTTGACTGGAAATACATGTAAACAACCAATTTTGTTTTTGCAAATCCATTACAAGCCTGTTCTTGCTAATAGCACAAATGTAAGAAGTGGTATCTTCTGTATTACATCTTTCCTCTCCCTTTCATCTCCTCCTAGGATGTTTTCACGCATTGCAATGAGCATTCATTCAACAGATGTTTTTCCATTGTGAGATTATGTAGGTATTTTAGATTGAAACATGACTGGGGATTGTTTTTACATATTGGGAAAATTAGTGGGAAGGGGAGACAGTCTAAAGTAATGGCCTCTGGGTGCTTCCCTACCCTCCAGTGCCTGATGGAGCATAAGTTTGGAGACAGTTAAGCATATTAACATATTAATATATTCTGAAAATATTTTGTAAATAAGGACTGACACATTTTATATTACTGTATTGCAAAGAAAAGCAGATTTTAAATTGTTATTCTAGTAGGGCTGCCCTGAAATCCAGTCTGTCTCATCTCTGGTAGATCACTGCCATCCCATAATTCTAAGTTTATAAATTTAAGTGAAGATCTTGGTGGACACTGAATTTTCTCTCAAACCAATCACTGAAGCTTGAAAATACCTTTAAGATTTTTTTCAGAGCAGAACAGATTGTGAACTGTACCCATGAAAGATTTGTCAGTGGCTTGGGGTAGGATCAGTTCTACTACACCAAAACCTGTAGTTGTGCATTTTCCATTCTTAAATCTAATGGAATCTGTGTGATCTGCAAATAACCCACATCACTGATTTAACTGGAGATGTAAAGGAACAGTTCTGCTCTTGAATAGCAATTTTGTGTGGGACTTCACTTTGGTCCTGTAGTATCAATATATAAATCTTTGTTTAATTGAAAGTTAAATAAATAAGGGGAAATTATGGAATTCTGATTTCTGATTTTTGTTACCATGCTAACTTTTCCATAATGATTTTACTGATGTCATAATTTTTTTCTCCAATCATAAGTTTTGAGCCATTATGACTTTTTATGTGTTTTGGACCTGAAGCAGGCATACAGAGAAATTATAGCATTTAAAGCAAATATTATGCAAATTTCTATATTCANTTTTTTTTTTTTTTTACTGCATTGCAGACATGTTAGAATTTCAGCTACAAGTTTGTATCCTACTGCTAATGAAAATGTATTTTTTGTCTTTGTGGGGAAAGGAAGTGAGAGAACTTGTCCAAGATTTTAATGATATAAATAATTACTGCACTATTTTTAACATGAACTGTTTTTATATTCTAGTAGGGTGAGCAAATAGCTTAAACACAAGCTAGGAAACAGTAAAACATTCAGAGAACAGAATGTAGAACTTTCATTCTGTAATTGCATATTTCATCGTACAAGCTTTTCCTTTTGTTTCTGCAAGCTTTGCAACAAACTGCAAGAAAACAGTACTTGGATGCAAATGATTCAAGTAGCCTTTGGCTGTCTTGATAAGGATTCAAATACAGAGTAGCTTTAGTTAACACCCAAAAATTAATAAAAACTTGAAAAATTATGTTGGACCCTTAATAGGGCATTAAAAATGGCTTTTTGTTTAGCTTCCTGTACTCCTCACTAGTACTTTAACTAGCGGGAAGTTGGGTATGCTGAACTCGTAGGCATCGTGCCGTGGTTCTGCCAAGCTCGGGCAGATCGGCATCGTGCATGAGCTCCAAAGTAGAACACCCGAGAGGTTGTTTGGCTGCCAAACTTGATGATTCAAGTGCCAAACTGTTTAAGGTTTAGTTATTAACCTCTTGGACTATACCCAGAAGCCAGTAACAGCATTTTGAACTAGCCAGAATTGGTAAAACCCAGAGTACATTCCAGTCTAGCTTGAAAGTGCTGAAGGCAGGGAACAGTGTTGAAGTCCTCCCCAGGAGGATGGACTATGCTCTCGGCCAGCATTACTCAGGAGGAGGCCACTTATGGGATTGTACATCTTCCAAAACTGAATACCCTGGAGTAGTAGCTGGCTTTAGACATTCTGGTGGTCTAAAACTGGTGCTATAGTGTAAAGCTTGCACATAGTGAACTTCAGCCAGGTGGCTTTCAGCTGGGCTATTTTCTGTGGCCAGCCTTAGCTGGAAGGAAGCAGGCAGACGGAGTGTGGAAAAACTACCGATGGCTGTTGAAAACACTCCCAAAGACTTTTTCTAATGCAACTCACACCTCTGTCTTACATGAATGCAAACAGAAAGCACATAAAGTAAGTGTATGTGCTTTCAATGTAGTTGGAGAAATCTCTGCAGAAGAGAGTTAGTACTTTGACATGTATTCACTTTCCTCAGAAATAGACATTTCTGCAATTTGAAGTGTCCTGGAAATGCACAAATGTGTAATTATCAGACCTCAAAAACAGCAGAAGACAAAGTTTAATGGAAGTTCACCAAAAAAATGGTGATGAGCAAACTCCCAGACCCATCTTCCACTGGAGCTCCTAGAATTGCTTCAGAGGTGTAGTTCAGGGCATTGCAGTCTGTTCATGTAAGTTCCTGCAGATAGACAGCCCTGGAGCTGCTGAGAGTGCTCACTAATATGATTTTTATTACAAAGAAAAAAACCTGCTGTGATCTTTGAACTTGGGTGTGCATGGTATAAAAACTAGGCTTTAAGAACTAGGGAACACTAGCTAAAGCTAGTAATTTATTTCTTCCTGAGCAGTTTTCCCATAAGAAGTGAAGTCTTAAGACCATAAATATAATCAATTTTATTAAATAATAAAAGTACATCAAATATTTGTATATTATCCAATTAAAAAGTCCCAGTCAAACAGAAAACTTAACTGCAGTTCCATCATTTGCTGCTAAGTAAGAGGTGGGTATTGCTTACCCCGGCACTGTGACAAACAGTAATAACCTGAATTTGATATAACTCTGCTGTAACTGTTGGAAAATAAGCTTTAAAAGTTCTGTTTGTTAGAAAACTGGAAACCTGTAAATAGATTTAACCTACTTTTCAAAATTTATTTTCAGTGGTATGTGTTGTGACTTTAATGTTTAAAATTCCCTAGGTTTTGTTCTTGTCCATATTGCTATCTGGAACTCTCAATCTTGTTATGACCTAGTCTTCCCCACCTGTAAATTAAGGTGTGTGGCTTAATTTTCTCTAGCAGATGTATTTTCACTTTACTGATTTTTGGTAGGCAGGAAAGAGCAAAATTGGTTTTCTACCTTTTTTCTTTGTCAAGAACGATACAAGACTTCAACTTATATTTTACGTTTCTGATCAGCCTTTGAGTTACCTTGAAGTTATGTAGGGAAACTAAGATTCGGTGAATTTGCATGAAGGTGCCAAGTTGAACACTACTTGGCAATAGATTTTAGGAGCTCGCCCTGTGACTTCTAGAGAATGCAGTAACTTCTAGTCAGCTCCTTGAAGAGAATTTAGTTACATCTAGAACACTACTTGCATTTCTGAAGGTGATGTGCAAAAGCAAGTCTGAACTTTGATTGCATTTATCCCTCCTTCCTAACTAAATAAGCAAACTTCCCAAAACTGGACCTACTTAAAAGGAGTATTTTCTTAGTGCTTTAGAGTCCATTGGTAGTGTCTTACTAAACTGTGACATTGCTAAATGTGTTGTATGTTAAAGAAGTGTATAAACTGATCTGCTCTTTGTGCATTTCCTTAGTTTTTAATTTTTCATTTTATAGCAATTCTCAATAACAAGAAATCATTATATGGAAGAGAACTAGACTATGAATGCATTTTTCAAAATAAAATTTTAGTGTGGAAAATATGCTCAATTATATTTTATTGGCACATAAATCAGCAATTGTACCACCAAAGTGTGCATGCTTAGTATTGCACATTAACACAAAAACCCCTATATACCATCTCTTCTTTTTTTTTTTTTTTTTTTTTCCCTCAAATTTGCTGAGAAAACCTTTTGGTTATAATTTCATAATATTACTGTTCTCAAGAGCTATACTTTTTTTTTTTTAAAACTTAAAAAAATAATTTTCAGACTCCACTATGTGATGGGGATCAACTGAAGGCTGTCCCATGAAGCTCATCCATGTTCACTGTACATGCGCTCAGCAGTATTTACAGGGTGCACGTGGGCAGAGGGAGCCTTGTCCTTCTAGTGCAGTTTGCGGTGACGGTACCTGCCTGCTTTGTCTTTCGCTGCGTTCGCACAGGCATTGTGCTTATTCTGTTGTAAGTGGTTCCAGTATTTGATCAGTTCACTAGGTTGGAACTGATGGGAGGTAATTAGGTGGCTATATTTACAGCTGGAGTAAGAAACTCTCCAGTGATTGAAGACAAACTCGTTGGGTGGAGGGATAGGGTCAATCCGCAGCTTGGCGAGGCAGATCCCCACGTATACATCCTCTAAGTGTAAACGTCTGATGCTTAAGGAGACTTTAAAGATTTTCTCTGCTAAATCTCCAGAAAAAACATAACCAGTTCCAGAGCAGAATACAGGGTAACGTTCACTTGGATACAAATCAGGTGGCATATACCACTTGCTATCCTTGTTCCTATTAGGTGCATAACCTCTCATTAAATAACCTGTAAAATATTTGTGCCTTGGAGGAAGTTCTGGTTTCAGAAGCTTGTGTATTAAATATTCAGTATTGACAAACATATCACTATCAGTTTTCATAACATATGGAACATGTGGACAGTAAGTTGCAACCCAGTTCATTCCCATCAGAGTTTTAATGGTTAAATTATAGTAAGTGTCTAAGTATTCTTGTTGAATGATGTCGTGGTACTGTCTGCTTTCCTCAAGAATGGTACGCTGGAGGTATCTGTTTATCTTGATGCTTAACCCCAACAAAAAAATACGAACAATCTGGATGCCAGGTGTCAGGCTTTCGTTACCCCAGGTTTGCCGAATGGCTTGTCTGGCTTCCACCTGGCCTGGCTCTGCAGCTATGAGCAGTATTAGAAAAGGGGTCTTCTCCTGGCATTTCTCAGGCTCGTTGATGACGTATTTGAAATGATACAAAGTTGGATGCCCAGTACCCTTCTCATTGTAAATACTTCCATTGGCACTGAGGGTATTTTCCAAACCAGTTACTCCCTGTGGAGACAGATCCGTGTTGTTCGGGTTGGTGACCGTATGGGGCCTGAGCGTCTGAGGTACAGCATCCTTCCACATGTTCCTTAGAGAGCTGTGGTTTGTCTCAATTTTTGTAGACCTAAATCCTCGTATAGTGTAAGCCATGGGATTTTCTCTGAATCCAGCCCTGCCTGGCAGCCAGTCGTGATGATTAAAGAAGAGAAACATAGCAAAAAGAAATACCAGGGAGAGCAGGCCCATGAGATGGGTGCGAAACAGAGACCTTTTGGTATTCCAGGTCATCTTTGCAAAGCAGCAGTGTCGTCTTCTCCACTGAAGCATGTTGTAAGAATCCAGTGATGGGATGTGAGACAATGGTCAAGCAAAATGCTTTTCCAGTTGGTTTTGAATCCACTGCTATTCTTTGGTATTCATTTCCTTTTGTTCATGTTGAGTAATTGTCTGCAAATGGCTCCCTCTGCAAAGAGTGGGGGAAAAAAAGAAGAAAATCACAAATCTATGAATTTACCCACTTATAATATAAAAGGTTACAAATAGAAACTAGATATTAACATAAAATTGAGTTAATTTTTTTTAACAGTCCATGTCAATAGAAACAAGGTTAGATTTATGCTAAAAGCCAACCTTGTTTTATGATTTAACTTGATTTGTTAGCTTTTAGAAATACTTTTTCTCATGGTAAAAATTTTGACAACCATCCTGGATGCCAAAGATAAAAAGAAAAACCCCAAAAACATAATTGATCATGTTAGCAGGAAAAAGTATGAAGTGGCCATAAATAGCTGCGTATACACTAACTGTGAAATCCTTGTACAGTGTTAGAGAAGGACTGAATGAAAAAGCCTTGATACCAGATGGAAGGTTTATTGGCATTAATTAAAATTGATTTGACATGCAGAGGCTAGTACGGCTCACAGTTTAAAACCCTTTTTGCAAAATGGTCATGTGTTGGTGGTGGGACAGACGGCGCAAGGTTGATTATGGCAGAGCTGTGTTAGTCACAGTACACTGCCTGGCGTGTTTCCACCGGCCCCGACTGTGTTCGGAAAGTCAATGAGAAGATGCACCTGTCAAAATTAATTTTCAGGGTCCAGTAACCTCGGTGCACAGCCCTCGGATGGTAATACAGGATAACATTTTCGGTCACCTTTCAGACACCTTTAACCTTCTACTCCACAATCAGGGAAAATATTGAATGGAACACTTGGCTGTGGTGCCAGGCTCATAGGCAGCTGAATTAAAATTAAGCTGTTGATTTTTAGTAGGCAGAGATCTTGGGTAGTGATCATAGTAACTGGAAGTAAAATTGCACAGCAGTAAGTTTCTGGCAAACTATGGTGATTCTGTTTTTTTTCCTCTCTAAATGTACATATAACTACTGTACCACTTGTATCAGTCAGAAGTTTCAAGTATTGTGACCAGCATCTGTAGCTGTAGGAAAAAGTGCCAAAGTAGTCTGTGCTTCATTTTCTCTTAAATTTTTGTTCATATTCAGGAGCAGAATCAATATGGCAGCTTCATGATGCTGCATATTAAAAGCTGATCACGTCATCTCGTAAATGAACCTTTCACTGAACAGTAGCAATTCGTTTGTGATTTTCAATTTGCTCTAATTTATTTCTGGGCCCTAGGGTTTTTAGGAAAGAGGATGACAGCTGAACAAGAGTCGATAGAAAATGCTATTTCTAATAGAAATGTGTAATTTATTAATTGCTTCGTTATCTCCTAAAACCAATATTTGGATTAATTTGTGCATTTCAAAACTTAGTGACACATTACATGGGAAATTACAGGATTTACCTTGTAAGGAAGTAATTTAAGATGAGATGTCAATCGAACAGCAATAATATTAAGTTGTATGTCTGCGGTGTGCCATTCAGCCCTGGCGGTTCCGCTCGGGGGGTGTGTGTGTGTGTGTGTGTGTGCAGGGTGGCAGAGGTGCACAGAGGGTGGATGTGCTCCCCGCCCGTGACACGCTCCGGGCGGGCGGGCGCGCCGCTGACCTCCGGCAGGGGGCGCCGGCGGGGCGGGCGGTGCCCCCCGGGAGCGGCGGGCGCTGCCCGGGCTCGCTGGGCTATGCCCGCCCTGCCGCCGCTGCCCGAACGCGTTTCCCATTTATTTATCTTTTTCCTTTCCCCCCTCCCCGTATTATTTAACT
>VXBX01003515.1:143258-206224 GCA_013400415.1 Scytalopus superciliaris | reverse complement strand
GCCATGATGATGATGATGAAATAAGTAGAGCAAGCTTAAATAAGCTTAAATTGAAGAGTAATAGGTAGTGAGTGGTTTTCCACAAATTTTAGTTGTGCTAAATGCTGAAGCAGAGTATTACCAGGAGGAAAACTAAAGAAGTAAATGAACCAATTTGTTTGATCAGTATAAAAAATGGTTTATGAATATGATTATCCTTATATCTGGTGTTAAAATGTCAGCTTTCATTTTTCTTAATATACAAATAACTCAAAGTAGAATTATTTTTACTCTGATTTTCTATTCACATTCCTACAGTTCTGGCAGAGGAGGAGAAAGATTGTTTTAAAAATAATTGAAATTTCTGAGCTGGCCAGAAGACCTTAATCAGGAATCTCATACTTCCTCCCCCCTTAACATCAGGGAGATTAATTTTTAATAGCTAAATATGTCACCACTGTTAAGTGTTTGGTTCTGCCTTCCAGTACTGATTTACATACAGAAAACACTATGCCAGAAAATGTTCAGACAGAATAAACCTCTTTAATTTTAAAAACATATATTGTATCAACATTATACTGACATAGCCATACAGTACAAAAGGCATAAATGTTAGGTGTTTATCTTGAAGACATCTGTAAATGAAGTATGGTCTGAGAAGAACTTGCAGAACTGCTGGGGTGTGAGTCGTCATTTGGCTTTGGGGTGTATTTTTTGACATCTCGATTATGTTTTCCGATGTTTGCTGTGAAGGAAACTAGATCACTAATTCAAATGGAGATGTCTATCTCAGGACTCCCTGTGCACTGAATCCCAGAACAAAATCTATTTTCTCACTTTCTGACATTATTCAAATTATTTGTTTTCATGTCTTTGAATATATTTTCTGGGAAAACAACAGAAAATATTTTATTAAGGATACTTGTTAATACTTTATAGGACCATTAAGGAATGGTTCTAACTCATTACATAGCATGGAAACTAGGAAATAAAAAAGTATTATTAAAATTGGAAGACATAAAGTAGCAAACACCACTTTTCACTTTTTATTCTGCAACTGTAATTTTATCTTCTTTAAAGTTTTTAATTTTTTTCTAATTATTGAAATATGAGAAGTAATTATTTTTTTCTGAATTTACTAGAGCAGTTTATTGCAAAAATAAATGGAAATGGTGTCAAAATGTAAACCTGTTAGAAGCATAGATGCCTACTGAGGATGACTGATGCACATTAGACTTCTGTTTTGGGATAATTGGAACTGCCCCTGGAAACATGCCTCTGTAAGAAGGGTGGAGATAACTAGATACCAAGGTCTGTAACAAACATATACATTTGTTCCGATTAATTTCATTTCTGCTTCCACTCACTTGGTGAAGCTAAAGGGTCAGTCTGGAGCAAGGTTTCTATTTTGCCTGTCCATTGTGGGAGAGAAGACTGCAAGAGAAAAACAGTGTGGGTAGGAGAAAGGATTGAAAATGTTGTCTGAAGTTACACTCCAGCATTTGTCTGTTTTTTCCCTGTATGTGACAAACTTTTCATCAGATGACATTTTAGAAAGTTTGTTGTTGTTATTCTGAAGATGGCATGGATTCTGAAATTTAAACATTGAGGAGATTATTAACATTCTTACTTGCAGTAGCTTTGACAGAATGCAACAGACAACTAGAATAGATGGGAAAAGATGGTGTGAGTCAGTTCCTTTCTTTATTAGATAGTGCTGATCATTATGTGATTTATCTATGTAGCCATCTGTTCAAAACTTAAGCTAAAGATATGGATCCTTATGCAGTCATACCCACCTAAGCAATTTTCTTTAGTTTCAGCTCTTATTCAAAATTCCTTTCCTGGTACAATTAAAGAGTAATTCACTACTCTTTAATCATAAGAGTGTATCATAAGGAGCACTAATAAGGTAGGATGAAAAATAATAACAGTGAGGTGGAAAAAATGAGCAGTAGATTAAAATACATGAATGACAAACAATTTACATTAACATTTTTCTGGTAATAACATTCTATTACCAGAATTCTCATGTTCTGATATGATATGTTCATTATCCATACCTTTTTCCTTACCAGTCCAATAAACCACAGTCACAGTTCAGGGCTTGTGAACAGGACAATCTTCAAATCCTGAGACATTTAAACAAGCAAGTACAAGCTCCCTTGGCTCCATATGTGTTCCGTACAGCTTCACCAAAAAGCTATATTAAATAATATGAAAAGGCTTCTTTGCATCACCCGGTATGACAAAGCCCTCCTGGTAGCAGGGCAGTCTAGTCACTAACATCTCTGTCTCTGCTTTCCTCTGTTTGATAACAGATGAGACCAAAGTCCTTTCTTCTTTCTGGANAAAAAGAAAAGTAGTGTCAGCAGAGAGGTTGACTGAATGATCTGGAAGGCTGAACTTGGAAACAGGGGTATTGATTTAATAAATATGAAAGTCAAGGAAAAATTTTGGTCTTCTGGGAAATACAGGAGTAGAATAAAGAAACACTGACTTCTTTTTCCCTATCAAAAAGTTGTTAAGATTATAGCTGTTTGGAGGCAACATGAATGAGCCTTCCTTTTCTTGAATCCATCCAGTAGTTAAATATTTATAGCAAAATCTCAGCTTAAAGAAAGTCCATGTCCTTGCATGCTAGTGATGCTGTAGCCCAAGCATGATCCCTTCAGTCCTGAGTGCAAAACCAAATGTCATCATGCTGGACAGCAAAGAGGTGATGCTGTTCAAGAAATTCTTTATAGAATCAGCCCAAAGGGATGAAGTATAATCTTATTCTGTTTTGGTGTATTGTCAATCTGTTTTATAAGTTTGAACTGCTAATTGATAAAAGCACATTGAAATTTTAGGCTGAAAAGTCACCCTTTCATTTTGCTATTAAATGCTATGAAACTGATTGACAGCATATGGGGGAGGAGGGAAGGAGTAATTAAGTGTTTACAGTCTGTTGGATTGTCTTCAAAAATTATAGACAGGAATTTTCATATGTGTCTATAACTGGGTGTTCAATCCAATTCAATTGCCTTGAGTATATTATTAGAGCCCAGCAATTTTTATTGTTAGTGCAAGTAAAGAGTAATCATAAAAGAGTGGCCCAGAAATATCTTGAGGTGCAAAATATTCCTGTACCCCTTAATTGTTGTAATTAAGTTTCAGTGAGGGAATTAATAATAACTGGTTTCATTAGATGAGACAGAGGATCTAACATTGTAGTATTCAACCCACTTTCAGTCAAAATCTTTCCAGTAATAGAACCTATTAATGCTATTTGCAACATACTAATAATGTACAGCCTCCATTTGCATTTCACTTCAGAGAGTTTCTAGTTCATTTTAAAGATCATTTAACAGGCCAGTGATTTTCAAATATGTATTCATGTTTATTGCTGTTAATTATTTAAGTAAAACTAATCATATTTCTCTTGTTCTTTCTTTGTATGCGTGTTCAGTTCTGAACATCAATGTTCCTTTCAGGGCTAGGGAATCTACTGAGTTACTCAGAATTATTTTGATTTCTATACCTGAGAGTGAACTGATGACTGCAGGTACAGTCTCCAGTTTATCAAATGTAATGTTTTAAGGTTGAAGGAGTAGCCCTGTTTATATGAATCAGTTAAACCATGTAAAGCTGCCATATGATCTATTTTGTGTATGCTGTGTGTTAACATTTTGATCTAAAGTTCAGCAAAGATTTCGGCAATGGTTGCATGGGAACTGGCTTAGTATTTATGGCCAGAAGATGCTGAAACCTTTTTTCATCTTATAAAGTTACTTAGTTGATAGGTTAACTGTCAATCTTACAAGAAACTCAAATGGAAAATAAGTAGAGGAGGAGTAAATAAAATACAGATGCACATCTGCTCATAGATATAGGTTGCTCAACTGATTTAAGTACTATTAGAAGGGAACTGATTTATTTAACTGGGGTTACGCCCCAAAATAATGAATAACTGTCTCTAAACTGAAGGATCTAATAGTGAGATCACTGAATTGTGTTCCGTCTCCTACTAAATTTAAAATTCTTTTGTGGGCCAAATTCACAAAGTAATTTTAATTGCATTTGTTCCAGCGCAGATTCCTAAATCAAAATTTAGGCATCACTGAGATTCTTGAAATTCCTTGTTCTTAAACTGCCTTTATCTGATGGGTACCCAAATAACCTAAATTCTGCTTAGATATATTTATATTACCTTTAGTAGGTGTGAACACTTACTTTTCTGGTACTGAACAAAACCACAACTATCTACACCTTGACATTCATGCATTATTTAGCCTGAAGCCCCAGAATCTTTACAAATTAAGGTTTCAGTTGCCTCTCATACCTTTAGTTGTGGGGGTTTTCTTGTTTGGTTTTTTTATTTTTTTTTTGTTTGTTTGGTTTTTGGTTTTTGGTTTTTTGTTTGTTTGTTTGNTTTTTTTTTTTTTTTTTTTTTTTTTTTTTTTTTTTTTTTTTTTTTTTTTTTTTTTTTAAGTGGTGCTTTTGCCACTAGGTAGCAGAAGGGGACATCCACTTCTGTAGGTAGAAATCCCACTTTTGGCTGTCAGGAAATACCTTGGGTGGGAAGAACACAGACTCAAGTCTACAATAAGGCTGGGTAAGATGGGGAAAAAAATCCCTTTGGAACAGATAAATGAGGGGGGTCTTGAAAATCCAGATATATACAATATATGTCCTGTTATATGATATCTGGTCTCCCAAAAGAGCACTTCAGCTAAAAGCTTCTAATGATGCTCACTTATTTCTCAGCCTCGTGAACATACTAGTGATACACCCACCCCATTTGTGTGTACTGAGTTTGGTGAAAGACAGCAGTGGCCTGCCTTTAGTCTCCAAAAATAGGGGGAAGAATTATATGTGGCTGAACCGCATTCTGGTCTTGAATAGGTGCATCTTCTCAGCATTTTCTATTGAGTGCTTTAGGTACATAATTTTTCAATCTCTTAGTTTCTGTGAATATTTTTGATATATTTTTTGTTTTGTTTATTTTTCCTCCATTCTTTTTAGGAACCTGACCACTCAATTTAAGGCAGAAGATTTCATTTGGTGATAAAAGTTCCAAAATGTCTTCTACTGAAAGATTTAGTAATGTCATTTTGGTACCTCTGTAGAAATTCCCTTAGTTTATGACTTCATTTAGTTCTCCCCATGTTACAGAAAAAACAAGTGAGACATTATGAGAATGAGGATGATGTGGGAAACATTAGACAGAGACAAATAAATATCTTGTGTAAAATGAATTGTGCTTCACTATTCTTGCATGATAGAAGATTAAGGAACTCTTTGTATAGACTCATGCCTAAATTGATAATTTTCTTTGCAATAATTCCTATTATTCAGTTTACTTAAATTATGCAACTTTAGAAAAAGAGATGCTGTCCTACACTTCAAACCTGCAAAGTACAGGCTGTTGTCTAAGGGCTGCTTGATTTCTACTGACTTCAAAGAGAACTGAAATATTTTAGCTTCACAATGATTCCTTGGTTCTTAAGTGAAAATTTTTAAAGCTGTCTAAAAATCCAAACACCCATGAGAGCAATTAACCTAAATAGCTTTAAGTAGCTGGACTTTAGAATAAAATCTAGTTCCATTTGTTTCTTTTCTTTGGGAAAAAAATCACATACATTTTTAAGTGCTTTAATGGGCATATTTCAGCCTGGCTGTTCACTAACCACAATAAAATTACTGCTGTGTTTTTAATAAAATGCAGCTGGACTCTCTCATCATAGGTTTTATTGCTGTCTCTGGTGGAGATACACTTTAAGGATTAAATTAATGCATAACAGCATTGAAAAACAACACCAGTTTCTTTCTCAAAAAACATATCAGAAAGCAATGGAGCTGGGAATAATGAAATTGCGATCCTCTGCATTTTTGAGGCTTCAAGTACAGTTGCTCTTAGAAACAATTGATGTGCGAACAATTCCATCTAAATTACTATATAGCACACAATGGAAATAGATGCTGTAAGCCTAGTTAAGTCTATAGACTTCCATTTAGGATGACTTTGACCTATTCCATATACGATTTCAATTTTATAAGATTTGTATTGTGTGACAGTCTTTATGTAACTTGTAAGATTATTGCATGTCCTGCCTAAGGGATAAAAGTAGATTGAATGTTTTCTTTCCTTTGAAGAGAAAGAATGCAACAGGTGGTTGCTCTTTTCAATTATTAGCCTTCCTTTTTTAAAATTAGCTTAACTTACAGAGTTTAATTTCTTGAATATTTCAAGTGCAGATTCTTTGAGTGTAGTGTAACAAAAGAAGAGTGGCAGTTTTAAAATACACTAGAATACTTTCTGTTCAGAGATGAACAGCCAAAGGAAACTAAGTATTATTTTTAGCATAAAACTTTCAGATGTTTGCTCTTTTTTCTAAGAAGGAAATTCCCTCAAGAAAAAACACAGATCTCCTAAAAATGTTATGTTTATGTCAGCTTCAGTGGCTTGCCTTTTGTTCTTGACCTAGCCTGACTCAGAGGAGACTCCCCCATCAGCAATCATATTTCAATCAGATCTCAATTGAATAACATGATATTGATATTCTCAATCCCTAGTATTACACAAGCTTCATGTATAGACTGTTATAGAATCAGAAGGTGATCACTGAATAATTAATCTAATTCTAATATGATTTAATGATAGTAGATGCAGGGGACTATCTGATGCCTTACCAATTTAAACAGACCTTCAGGAAGTGGGCAAATGAGAAATAGTTATGGATATGGCACCAAACCAAATAAAGTTCATTCCATTAACATTTCAAATTAAGTCCTTTTTAAAATATCAATCAAAAATATGTACTATTACTAGACATGAAAATTAAAGCTCTGGTTTACTTAATGGTTCCTGCTGGTATCTGGAACATGGGACACAATTTAGCAAAGCTAGTGTAGGAAGGAAAAGAATGCAAAAATGTAGTTTCCCAGCCAAAATCATGTCCTATACTGTTTTACTTCTCTGCTTTCTACTTGCCATGAGACAACATGGAACACTGACATAGAAGGTAGGCAGATCAGAATGAAAGCTACTTCTTACAAGCTCTTGTTTCTTTGGGCAGCAGTACTACATCCTGCCTGAGCAGACCAAATTACACACTGAGTAATGCAGAAAATAGAGGTTTCAACTGTACCACACATGATTAAAGATAAGCATGCACATAAAGTTGTAAGGACTGGACTTGAAACTTTTCTAGCTGCTAAGATAAAGAATACTTACATCTTGACAGGACAATTTTGTTTCTAATCTATCTATCTACTATTTGTAGGGGGAAAGCTGTTATTCTCTTAATAAAACAGTGCAGAAAACAAGTGACTATAACCAATGTTTCCATTGTTTTCAGTTGGAAAGAGAAGTTCACAAAACTATTACCTCTTTGAAAATACACCCTTGAAAAGGACACTGGTCTTTACGGTTATTTCTAGCACACACTAAAATAAAACAGACTCCAGAATGCCCCTGCTATGCTGATGAACCTCCTACAATAGTCAATGGCATATTAGCTGTCCTATATGCAAGGCAATATCATACCTAGGGCTACAATTTATGAGTTAGTGTTTAGATACATTAGAAATGTTCATGGTAAGTTTGGCTAGCTGACATTTAAAATGGTATTTCATTAATTATGACAAGGCTGACATTCCTATGACTGTTTGTTTGTTTGCTTGCTTCTTTTTTTCAGGCTCTGGGTATGAATGGAAGGCAGCGGAAGGCAGATGATCTAGGACAACCTACTTTCCTGCCTATTGGAAATGAAAAATACATGTGGCTATATCTAATCTGTGGGGATTTTCTTATTTTTTTTAGACTACAAAACTGCCACATATAATCAGTGTCTGAATCAGTGGCTATTCTTTCTTTGTAAAGATAGAATAACTTTGAAATGCAGCCTCCTCATATTCCCTTATTTCTCTGCCCTGGGCAGGCATTTATGGTTCAATGGGAACTGGAGCAAGAGGGAGTCTGAGTTCAAATCATCTAGGCTTTCTACTGTCTAAAGCAGCATATTTTTCTTCTTTTGCAGTGCTGAACTTAAGTCATTTCTGGCCCTTTGTACTTTCTGAAGTTTTTTCCTGATCACCTAACTGTGAAAAGTGTAAAGTACACACCACTCAGCTGAAGATAAATTAGACATAAACATGTACCTATGGAAGACTGTTCAGAAATCTTGGTTGCTGAAAGCATAATATGGAAGTAAAAGCAAAAGATTGAAATTCAAAAGATAAATCCAGATCATCTATTAATTCTAAACTGCAGCCAACTCCTAAAGTTTTAAAAAGTTTTGTAACGATTAAGAAAATATTTTTTGTTGGAGACAAAGAAGAGATGAAAGTTGGAAAGAATCTCTTAGCAATGGGGGTTTTGATTTGTCATTTTGACGAATTACTGAACGGAGTATTTGTGACCAAAGAGGCCTGATAGGCATGTCCAGGTTCACCAGCGTCTGCAAGAATCTGCAATCAGATTCTTCTAGCAATTTCACAAGCAGTTAAGCCCTGCAGTACATAAAGAGCAGTTGGCCCTATCTTTTTCACTCTGGTTTTCCACCTGACATGAGAAATGCCAGGGAAGTGTCCATTCAGGGTTAAAGATTTACAGGGCAAATATTATGGAAGTAGTCAAACCTTATTTATACAGGTACCTTTCAACACAGAAAACTGAATTGCAAGGGGTTTATTTACCTGTACATTTGTGTAATGTAAAAGAAACAGATACAACCAGGATTAAATCAGTGAGCTACACAGTCACAAAAAGTCTCATTGGAGCTCATTCTTCTCTTTGCCATTTTCAGTGATGGGGAGAGCACCAAAATATCCTCATCTTCCCTTTTATCTAGTGAATTTGTTTTCATACCTTATGGCTTATCATTAATCTTCACTTTTGATTCTAGACTGTCACAGACACTAAATGGATATTTTGAAGCATTATATAGACAATATATGTGCATGAGTAGAGTTGTTGGAGAAGTGAGAAGAATTCAGTCCGAATGCTGATCTAAGGTCTTTAAGCATTTATACCATTCAGTCACAGGATATAAAAAGGAACAGTCAGTTTCCTCTTGGCTCAAAGTCATACACAGTTCACAAAAAGCTGTGTCAGAGGGTGCATTTACTGAACCCATTAATGCTGTGTTGACAAACTGCATAGCTCAGGTTACACTGTAAGGTACGTTAGTCAGATCCTAACAGTAATTCAGCAATTCAGTTCAATTTTGATATTTTCTTTCCTGGCATTAATAAAGTCCCTATATTTGTACTCCACTGACTATATCCAATTGTGTTGGTTTTGCAAGGTAAGGTATTGGTAGTGAGGAAAGGTGGCTTCTATGAGAAGCTGCCAGAAGCTTCCCCCATGTCCAACAGAGCAAATGCCAGTTGGCTTCAAGACAGACCCACTGCAGGCCAAATCAAGCCAATCAACTGTGATGGTAGCAATTCTGGGATAATGTAGCAAAGGAGGGAGAGGAAAAAATACGCAACAGCAACTTCAGCCAGAGAGAGACTCAAGAATGGGAGAGAAACACCAAGGTCACTGAAGAAGAATGGGCAGGAGGTGCTCCACGCACCAGAGCAGAGGATCCTCTGCACCTGTGGTGCAGATCACAGTGAGGCAGCTGTGCCCCTGCAGCCCATGGAGGTCCAGAGTTCAGCAGATGTCCTCCTTCAGGCCATGGAGGATCCGGCACTGGAGCAGGTGGATGCCTGCAGGAGGCTGTGATCCTGTGGGAAGTGGAGTCCATGCTGGAGCAGGTTTGTTCACAGGACTTTTGACTCTGTGATAGACCCTATCTGGAGCTTTCTGTTCATGAAGGACTGTCTTCTGTGGAAGCAGGGGAAGAATGTGAGGCATCCTTCCCCTGAGGAGGAAGAAGCAACAGAGAAAATGTGTGATGAGCATACCACAGACCTCATTCCCTGTCCCCCTATGCCATTTGGGAGTGAGGAGGTAGGGAAATTTGGGAGGAATTTGAGCCTGGATAGAAGGGTGAGGTGAGGGAGGGTGTTTTTAAGATTTGGTTTTATTTTTCATTGGTAATAAATTAAACTAATTTCTCCAAGTTGTGCCTGTTTTGCCTGTGACAGTAACTGGCGAGTGATGTCTCCCTGCCCTTATGTTGACCCATGAGCCTTTTGCTTCATTTGCTCTCCCATGTCAGCTGAGGAGGGAAGTGAGAGGATGCCTTTGATGGACACCTGACATTCAGGCAGGACCAACCCACCACAACAGTATTCACACAAATGATTCTAATGAAGAAGTTTGTCCAAGACAATTTTGTAGGCACTTTAGGATATGAAATGGCAGAAGTAATTTTCTCTTTAAACAGAGGTGCCCGGAAATTTAAGTTACCCACAACTGCATAAAAAGCTTCCTATATCAAAAGAATCCACTGTCTATTTTTGTTTAATTCATAATTTCTGCTATGTTCATGTCTTTGGTCTCTTCTAATCACTTACCATGGCTACAGTGATATTCTAGGTCTCGGCCTGGCATTGTCATGCTGATATTATCAGTGACAGTGACCTATCTTGTCCTCATGAGGCACCTAATTTTCTCTAAGAATCAATCAGGTTCACAGGGGCAGCAGAAATTACATGTACTCCAGACTGTTAAAAAGGATGAGTATGGCTCATTCACATACAGTGAATATTCAAAAAGCTACTGGTCATATTGCATAAACAGGTAATTCAAAGTATTTATAGACAGGAAAATAACAAACTCACATGAACTGGGGTGTTTTGTAAGTAAGGGACTTCTGAATGCTCTTATTCTAACTAAATACTAACTGAAACTTTGTGATTCCAAGTCAGTATCCATTAAGCAAACTCTTAAGCTGTACTGTGGCTTGCTATTTTAATTAAATAGTCTTTAGGCACTGCATTATCTTGGGCCTAGGTATGCCTATTACTTGAGCTTTTCTAATTTTGAAGCTGAACAAAAGGAAAGAAGATTTTTGTAACTAGTAAGAATTCTNACTCAGAAAAACTGCTGGGATGAACAGATGAACAAAATAATGTCTCAGTGCTCTTTCAAGCAGCTTTTGAAAAGGATGCAGCTTTGGGAACCAGGTCTTCTGGGTACTTAGAGTAAGAAACAGGGGCAGATTACAGCCCAAACAACTCAACACTATCTTTTCAATAAATTTTTTAATTAGTTTATTTGGCATACAAGTTCTCATATCACCTGTGCTCTAGATAGTTCTTTAAATCTAACAATGTTAATGGTTGGAAGATTTGGATGATGACCACCTTCAGATCCCTCCGAATGGAGTGTGGACCTCATCCTGGATTTCAACCAGCAGTGATTTCAACTTGCACTTATCTTTTAAGAATTTCTCACAGGTATTCAGTATTTTTATAATTTAGATTTTCTCCCTTCTGATTAGTTCATAAAAGTTTGTAGCTCTTCAAAAAATACTGTTTTAAAACACATTTGAGATTTAATATATTTTGCTTATTTAGGTTGTATATAATCTTCCCGCAGAAAATCATAACCACTTGAAGTAGCAACTAACTATTCACTGTTTATTTTCTGATCAGTTCTTTTCCTCAATAAAAGTAAAGTTTAATGTAAACATCTTTCCAAGAGTTTCTATCATGTGCAATTGTCCTACGAATATCTCTAGGGCAGAGACTGACATAATGTTACCAATTTATGCATTCTTATTTTCTTACTGTCACGGTTTAAAATCTCAAAAGGCAAAGCAGAAGGAAAATAGCAATATTATCTCTACTTATTTTAGTTCTGCAAACTAGAAAATAATAAGTTGCATTCCTAGGGTCTTGTGAGAAGGGTTTGGCATGAAACACAAAACCCTCTCAGATATTCATATGCATTCCTCAAGCACAGTGACTGACAACTATAGTCATACTGAACTACTTACAGGCAGACTGTGAGTTGGTTATATATTTGTTCAGCATATTTTTCAGTATGCCTGAAGTGAAGAATATGAGCCAAGAGTTACTTTTTAGTGTGCAATAATCAAATGCTCTTGAGACTGGAGAAAAGTGAACTTCCATGTTAAGATATGTGACCTTAGAAATACCCAGTATCCCAGTCTAGCACGTGGCTATTGAAATGTTGATTCATAGAAGCAGTGATGCCGAGGGCTGCTGACTCCCTATGCAACACGTGAAAGAAGGTTATGAGTGAGGCCCACAAGAATCTCCTAACTTACACTGTTGACTAAGCTGATAGAAATCAAAACAAAGGAAAATGAAATAGGGACACCTTGACCTTTGTATATTTCTACATCACAAGCACCTTGTATTGGGTGCCACTTCAAATATGTAGCCTTGAAATGTGTCAGTGAATGTCAACCCATATTTTTCCATTCATCTTAAGAGTTTAGTCGAATAATGAAAAATACAAGAATTTCTTCTGCTGAAGATATGTATAACCACCTGGCTAAGAATCAAGCTCATCTTTTCCTTGATTATTTAAGGATTTAAATACTTTATGCTGTTAAAAAGTCTGGTTCTCCACAGGAAATCAGAAAGTGATTTTTATTAGAGGAATAGTTGTGGCAGACTCCTAAGAAGTACCTGTAACACTCCAGTCCTGGGAGCTGCAAGCTCCTGGGCTCAGCCAGGAGTTTTACTTTAAAATAAAATATATAGGGTTCTTTAATACCTCGAGATAGCATCAAGAGAATAAGCCATGGACTTGTTCCTACGAGATATCTTTATCAATTTAGGGGAGAAAATAAGGGAATTTGGCAGAGGTTCAAAAAGGACATTACACAAGCTAGGCAAAATATTCCACTACAGTACCAACCCAGCACATACTAATCCACAACACTTAAGCAAAATCCAATCTCTCCAGCTCTAAGGAGAAAGAGGGACAGATCATATAGCAACCACTGAAACTTTGTGGAAGACCAGCTCTCATACATCCAGATGGCAGGGCTGTGACACGTGGCAAACTTATCCCTTTGGTTTTATCTGCTCTGGTCCTTACGTTAACCTCCCCTTCCTCCCCCCCCAAGGCAGGGCGTCTGACCCACTGGCCACTCACCACAAGGTGAGAGGCAGTGTTCTCACCGTCCCTGCTAAAGAAAGAAGCTTGTTTATCTTTTAGTATTTTCATGATTTCTGGGCTTTTGACACGTTAACGGAGTTCACTGATAATTGTATTTGGAGAAAAATTCTGAGTGTTTCTGCTAATTTGCTGCAAGTGTAAAAAGCATGTAACCTGTAGTGAAGTCAGTCCTGTGATGAGCTGGTAAATCTTCCTGCAGATCTTCAGTAATAAATACTATAAATCCAAGCATATTTAGCAGGGAATGTACAAACCACCTAGATCCATCTGCAGTGTAGGACTACCAGAGATATTGAATAATTGTAATCTCTGTTTCAAATCTTACAAATTTGAGGTTTCTAGCCTTTTTTCAATCAGTTGTAATCATCAGCTCAGGCAGAACTGAAATGGAACTGCAATTAGGATTCTGAAAATGACCGAATTCAGAAGGAATTTATATTTAGTTAGACTTTTCCCATTGGTTATTGGTGGCTTATATCAGGCCCTCAAAGACAGGTTCAATAAACTTGCTGACAAGCAAGAGACCAGACAGAAAATTGAAAGAAATTTGTTTCATATTTTAGATAGAATGCAGTTATTAAAGTTCTACTCTGTGCAATATCATGAAAGAAGTGCTTGAAAAAAATCATCATGGGTGTAGCCTTCAAGCCTGCACAGTGGATTTTTTAGGTGAGGCACAGCGTGCACAGGACTGGCCCCACCCTTTACTCCTGAGGTTCATCTGCCAGGGCTGAGCAACCTTGGACGGTGACAGTGAAGTCCTCAGGATGTAGGTTTAGTTAGAGTATCCTTCTCATAGATGGATGGCCTTACAGGACTAAGCGAGCTCCATCTGCCCGGGTTTGGAGTTAGAGTTGTCCTTCTCCTAGGATGGTCGCCAGGAGGCTGGTGAGCCCATCCTGCCCGTGGACACACTTTGTCTGACCCTTCAGTTGAGACCTGACTAGCATGGGAGACCCTACCGGAGGCACAAACCACCGCCAGCATAGCTCGCAACCTCATAAGGGCACACAAGCTTCTCCCCCGCAACAAGGGAGTGTCCGTGGAGAAGACTTGAAAAAATAGTGGCATAATATTGTCTTTTTTATAAAAGTAAAAGCTGGGTAATTACACAGTCCAGCATCTATAAAGTTTTGCATTTAATTTTATGAAAGTCAGTCATTTATGTGTAAAGGAAAGTGTTCATAATGGTGTAGCTTGACATCTGTGAGCTTAAAAATATTCAGAGTTGCAATCTAACTTTATGTAAAAGCCTTTGACACTTCTCAGAAGTGCAAAGGGAGCTAGAATGGGCAAACCTTGTCTTCTTAAACTCCCTTGACTATCCATGTGAATTCAAAAGTGAATTTCAGTAGAACCATAACATTGCTGTTTCGTGTTTGCTTTCAGCATTCTTTCAAGTAATTGAGCCTTACTGGCATGAATAAGTACAAAAGGAAGAATTAAGTTCAAAGGCTTGAAAACTCAAGCAATGCAATAGAAAATATAGCAACAATTTCATAAGAACAAGTCAATAAAACACCTAATTTCTCATAAACTACTTATGTTATACTACTAATATAGAAAACATTTGCCAAAAAATCACCCAGCATTTTGAGTGATAAATATGATTCAGAACTTTGCCAGCAGCACAAATTAAAACTTGATTAAATTTTGGCCATGTAACTATGTATTTAACATCACCTGGTTCTGTGAATAAGTTCCTTTCCTGTTAGCTTCCAATCAGGAATATATTTAAGAAATTTGACTTACTGACAGAAAGGCCTTCTTCTCTTTTCATATTCTTTAAAGAATATGCTTTTCATAAGGATTTAGTTTTGGAAAAATTTGGAACTGTTGCTGTCGGGGTTTCAGCTGACATAGGGTATATTTTCTTCCTAGTGTCTATTACAGTGTTGTGTTTTGAATTTAGTTTGAGAATAATATAATATTGAAAACACACTGATGTTTTAGTTGTTTCTAAGTAGTCCTTACCCTAAATCAAGGACTTCTCAGTTTCCTATGCTCTTCCTGTGAGCAGGTGCACAAAAAGCAGGAAGGGAGCAATGGCTGGGAGAGCTGACATGAATGGGCCAAAGGGATAGTCCACATAAATTAGTGTTATTATTATATTTTACTTTATTTCAATTATTACACTTCCTTATCTCAATCCATGGGTTTTACCCTGTTTTTCCTTCCCATCCCACTAGAGAGGGAGGGAGCGGCTGCATGGTACTTAATTGCCTTCTGAAGTTAAACTACCACAGTTGGCAAGCTGTAATTCATGTAGCTGCATATCAGCAACCAAGATATTTTTTAATTGCTTTAGATACCTTTAATACATGAAGATAAAAAAATCTGTGATGTTTACACACTTTCATTAATACCCAGTGCTGAGGGGAAAACACCCCAAAAAGTAGTAACTGAAATTAATTGAAAAAATATCTTGGAAACTTTTTCATTATTTCAAAGTAGCATTATTGGTATCTGTATATAATTTTGTTACAGAGAAGTAGATAAACTTTGTACTTTAAGTGGTACTTTTCCCTGTTGAAAAAAACAAGATGGGGACAGCACAGGTTTTCAAATATGTGAAATGTTTCTACAACACTTATTACTTGCTCTGTTATATAGTCTTTTAAAGCTTTAATGCAGTACACGCTTTTCCTGTTGCTATTATTTTTCCATGTGTACCTAAAAATCAATGAAATATTTATGATCCTAAAGAAAATACTTGGGTCAAGGACTATATATGTGACACAAATACTTATGCAATTTATTTATTAGTCTACAATATTTATATGTCTACAAATACAATGTATAAGTAAGCATAGAAACATATATGTGCATGTGCACACACATGTGTACACAATGTAGAGCTGATTCATCAGACAATTTTCCATTACATACTGACTCCATCACTTCGATGACAGCACATTAACAAGCAGAATTTATTTTATATGGGAAGAGATGCTAGGGAAAGATTCCAGAAAAATAAATAAAATAAATGCATAAATAAACAAATAGGAAAAACTGATAACAGGTACAAAACCTGAAAGTTCAACTGAAAAACATAAAAAAAATTGCTCACTCTATTTCAAGTTCTTCTGTTACAGAATTATTCTTCTCTGTGTTTTTTTCATTTGTTTTAAATCCAAATTCAGATCTGATTGTCTATCTTAAAATAGCCATTGCCATTGTCATAAGACTGCAGAGGAAAAGGGGAAGTGAATTCAATTCAAGATTCATTTGTTATATTTGCCACTTGAAACTAAAATCCTTCTTGTTGAGCTGTCCATTTTCACAGCCAAAACTGAACAAGATGAAAGTCAAAGTCAGTAATAGTAACAAAATACACATGTAATTTCACTCAAAAACTCAGCTTGCCAGAAATATAATTGACAGGCATCACAATGTCTCAGCAGAGGAACAATTATAAAATACCAACCTTTAATACCTTTTATCTACCACACATCCTTTAGCTAACTATTTTTGATATAAGACTTTACAACAATCGCAAGTACCATGATTCCATGTGACTGCAGTTATATTACATCACAATCTTTCCTTATCTTTTCAGGTTCTGCCAGACATGCAGAGTCCAGTGATTCCCCAATATATCTTGGTGACTGCTAAGTTGTCAAGCCAACAGCCTTTTAATTTATCTTAATTACTTGACACATAATCAGGTTTGTCACTTTATTCCCACTAGCCACTGTAGTCTTCTATTAACTAGCAGAAGTCTTTTTGCCTTTCAAAAATCTACTATATCTTCAATACTTATAAAAAAAGAATGGATCAATTTAAGATATTTAGGCTTCTAAAAAACATTTCCTCCTTAGTTGCCCACTACTGAGCCTTTTCCAAAGCTTCAGTTTCTTTGATGGGAGAATTTTACTAACACCTTCAAATCCCTCAGCAGCATCTCCTGAGGAGATTGACTTTACACTTCCATACCTTTCACATCTGTTGGTGCATTTCAACAGGCAGCAATTTTTGACAGCATTTCCTAAGAGTGGCAAAAAAGGTTGACTGCTCCAGGCTTAAAATGCCTATGAGCTTTGGTTTTGGTGGGGTTTTTTTCCGAAGAAGATGGTCTTTTAGATTATGGTACCTTTGGATTGAAGCAATATTTGTTCTGATGTCATCCCACACCCTACCTCAGACACAGCTTACTTGAATCCTGACTATCTGTCAATGTTAATCTTATTTCAATTATCATCCCAGGTCCCTGTCCTCGACCAAATGGCCATCCCATTCTCCATTTAAAAGTGTCTCTCCTAAAAACAGTGTCTTCAAGCACTCAACTAATTTGATAATTTCTTACTATTCATTTATCTTAACCTTTATCCTCCTACTTAATTTTGTATCTCTTTAACTTATATGCTACAGCTCCTTTACTGATTATTTAGCTTATTACACTTGAGCATACTGCATCAAAATAATCCTGTTATTAACTACTAATGGATGTCAGTTCCAGTTCTAGAAAGACTTATACAAGTGTTCAATTTCATATGATTTAAGCAGTGTTGTTTATATCAGTGGGAACAGTTGCTGTGCAAATAGACAATCTCATAGGTAGCTCTTTAGTAATTTCAAACCAAAAATAAGATAAAAGACTTTGAGCCTCTGGGATCCAACAGTCTCTGCAGTGCTTAGTGTTCTAGCCACTTCAGCTCAACTTTCCTTCCTTTAGTTTTAGAGTGAACATAGCTTGGGGCTCAGAAGTTTTCATAAAGGACACTTGTTCAGAAGTGAGCACTTTTCTTTCAGCCTGTTGTAAAGACTTAGTATAAAATACTGTCTCATTTTTAAATCTGATTTAGCTACATGGAGGTACTCTGGATGGCCATTACCCATGGAAGGCAAAGTTTAGATCTTTGTTCTATTCATCCTCTGAAAGTTGATTACCCTTTACTCTTAACAAAATATATATACTAGTACCTATTGATGCTTCCACATTTACATTTACTATATTGGATGGAGGGCTTTTTATACAGACACAAGACATTTTTTTGCCATTTTAAGACAGCATGAAAGGTAACCTGGAGATCCACATACATTTCTCTGCAACATAAATCCAAACTCTTTTCAATCAAGTACAGTGCCTGAGTAGTTATAGGGTCCAGAAAAACCTTATGATGGTGATGAACTAAAAGCATGCTCTTGTGAGAGAATACTTCTGATTTCATAGAAGGCACTAGGTCAAGATAATTTGTCTTTCAGGAAACAAGATAACAGAACAATTTCGAAGTCTAATAGACTAAGAGTACTGTAATCACTCTGTTTGTTTTGTAACTAATTGACATGTGTCACCAGAAGTTTGTCAGTGGTGTTCTACACAAAAGCTTGGCTTAAAAGAACATGGAGTATTTACATTGAGTAATCTAATGTAAAAAATCTCTTACACCTAATCCCAAACAGCCATTATTTTTTCAGGATATTTTTGTCTTTATAACTAAAATTATTTTTATTTGAGCCTTTCCAGATGAAAGCAGCAACATACACAACATTCCAATAGCTGCTGCACTAGAAACCACCAACAGGCAAAAATACATTGAATGATATAACAATCAAACAGGAATGGACAGGGATGTAAACTGAATTCATAAGGTTGTGAGGAATTGTGAGAGAAAGAGCTGTGCAGACACCAAGGTGAGTGCAGAAGGAAGGGGAGCAAGTGCCAAGCAGAGATTTCTCTGCAGCCCATGATACAGACCATGGTGAGGCAGGCTGTCCCCTGGCAGCTCATGGAGGAGCCCACATGGCAGCAGGTGGGTGTTCTCTGAAGGAAACTTCAGCCCGTGGAGAACCCAGACTGAGGCAGTCTGTTCCTGAAGGACTGCACTTATGGAAGGGACCCGCACTGGAGAAGTTCTTGAAGAACTGCAGCCTGGTGAGAAGAACCCATTCTGGAGCAGTTCCTGAAGGACTGTCCTGTGGGAAGGACCCCACACTGGAGCAGGGGAGCAGTGTAAAAAGGAAGGAGAGGCAGAGATGAGGTACTGGCCACCCACCCCATCTCCATCTCTCTTGTGGTGCTTGGCGAGGGAGCTAGGTAGAAGACTTGGAAGTGGAGAAGAGAGGAAATGAGGAGTGGTAAAAAGGTGTTTTCAGGTTTGCATTTGTTTCTCACTATCCCCCATTTTAGGCAGAGGCACAGCATTCAGACTTTAGANGGAACTCTTTTGTACGGCGCTAGTCGGGGGTTCCCCAACGTTGCCTTAATAAATACCTCGCTGTAGAAAGACACAAAATTGTCTTTGTGCAGTTTCCTACGCCTTTTGGGGCACGAATTCTCAGAATCAAAGGGAGGAAATGAGGAATGGTAAAAAGGTGTTTTCAGGTTTGCATTTGTTTCTCACTATCCCCCATTTTAGGCAGAGGCACAGCATTCAGACTTTAGAAATTCCCTAAACAAGAGAATAAGGAAATCAAGTGTTTACAAGAGGCACCGAGAAGAAAAAAAAGAGAAAAAGGGGGGAAAAGAGGATTTGTGAGGACTCATAAAGCCTTACAAAACCAGCAAGATGTGGAAGGCACTTCATATATGCTTTTATTACTACAGATGCAGTAAACTGATGTTTTGGTTTGGACAATACAGCCTATTCTGACCACTTTTGTCATGTATGCTAACCATCTTCTGTGGTGTTTTCCAGAGCCCTCTGACTTGAATTCTTACCCCAAGAGGTGCTCTGATTTTGTCAAGACTCATTCATGATTTCTTCAGAATAATTGTTCCTCTAGTGAAATCCAGGTCACCCCTTTTAGCACCGTGAAACTCAGTTTTCTTTGCAGCTCATGCCTGAGAGTTACTGAAGGATTTGACCCATAAATAACTGAATCACAGACAATATATTTATAAAGCACAACATTAGTAACAAGTAGGACAGATGTATCATCTCTGTAATTACCACAGAGAAAGTAGGGATTACATCTGACCAGTGAGTTCGGATCCCTCTTCCCCCATAAATACCTTCAAAATATTTATAAAAGGAAATAAAAGGAAACCTTGTTCACAGAAGGATGAGAAAGACTATCAGTTCAGAAACATGTTCACATCAGCACTGAAGAATTTGTACTTCACAAGCCTGAAGGCTAAGAGATGGTTAAACTGAAGCCACATTTTTCTAATATTTCTAAATTGGAATCCAGTCAATTGCTTTGATTAATTGATGATCTCTCTGGTTTGTTACTGGCAGTGCTTTGAAAAAATGGAAGTACTGGGAGAAAAAGTGAATTGTGTCCTTCCACTAAGCAGGTAACAGTGGAAGAATCCCTCACCTTTACTAGGAAATGTCCACAAACAACCAGCCCTGAGATCTACAGCTTCCAACCCATTTCAGCCAAGACAGGTTACTGGGACTCTGTCAAAGGTTTTCCTGAAAACCTGTTCTTATTTTGGTAGGAGTTTCTGTAATTGAAGGTGTTTCAGAATAAGCATCTTTAGTTCAATGAACCAACATTTTCCAACATAATTAATTTGTCAGAAATCTTACCAACAACTCCATGTTCCACACGTTGCACATAGTGCTCAATATGGAAAGCACAAATGCACAGATGTGAAACTTTTGCATGCGAGGGCTTGGGTTTTGTCTGAAAACAAGTATAGTGCAAAAAATATTAGAAATACCAGTTACCAAAATATTTTCTTTGCTTTTTAAAAGTAGTCATCAGGGACATTCACTAAAAAATGCCTTTAGTAAGTATACAGCTTGAATTACAGAAGCATTTTGTTAAAAGTAGTCTAACTGTTGTCCCTTTAAATTCTTCACTAAATGCAATGTAAATGCTCCATACATAAAAATGTATTATTTTATAAATAATAGCTATTTTTTACAGTTCTTAATGCCTTGGATGAAAAAAAATAGACAATTTTTTTTTCCCTTAAAATTAGTGCTGAAAACCCCAATTTGATGGAAAATGTCAATAACCAAGCAGGTACCCTGACCATGAAGACAGCTCAGGATTAGGTGAAGCCTAAGTCCAGTAGACAATTTTAGATGAGTTTGGAAGCCTTCAGATGAGGATGAAGCTTTATGAGAGAAATTCACTTCACCATTGACTGCAGTTGGAACTCAGACCCTACTGCAATTCCACGAGAGACAACATGAGCTGACCAGCACTGAACCTTGAAATTTAAGCCTATTTTCAGTCTTGTACCACACCTGCTATATTTTCCATAGAATTTCCCACCATGCCAATAGTAATGTTACCATGGCATAAAAAGAACAGGAAAATATTCCCATGATGATTTGGTAGGTTGTGTAACTTTTGATGTAACATTTGGCCCTATGAAAGTGCTTTATGAATCACTCCAACCCTAGTTATATGGCTTTCTGGTTCTTTAAAATCACTTCTGTGTCAGACAACATTAAAGTAGAAGTAGATAATTAATCTTTAGAAACCCTAGAATTAACCAAGATAAAGCAGTGTAGTGTTAGGANATATATATATATATAAGCAAATATGTATATATTTGCTTATACATACTTCAGGTTGTCTACCTGTTTTACTTAGCTAACAAACTGTAACCATGCTGATAAGATTTACTGGCTGAAATCCATTTGTATGTCAAGATACACAGGTTGCATATTGCTTTCCTTGAGGGAAATCTGGATGGCTGGACGTATCAGTCTCTGTAGACCCATTCTCTTTTTGCAGGTTACATTCACACTCAGACATTTGTCCTTGCTGTCCGTGACTCTCTGGTACTTCATCACTGTTTCAGAATGTCAGTTTGTAACACTGTGCCTGGACAATTATTACTTCCCTCCCCAACCTGAGAAGTGCTAATGTCTCTGTTGAGACAATAAATAAGAAGTGCTAACATTGCTCCCAATATCTTTGTTTAAGGAAATAATTGACACCTTCTGAGTTAACTACTTACATGTTTATGCAAACCTACAACTCCTATAACAACACCTTTACAATCACACTTCGTAAAGTTATGTGTAAGGAAATATTTTATGCAGTTCTTCAGACCCTTTTTGAGAATGAACACAGAAGTAAAAAAAAACTCTTTTGGGAGTGATGATAGTCTTGGGGTAAGTGCCTGAAACTCTGGATCTGAGGTATACTTTGATCTCTACTTTTTTTATGATCCATAAACATAAGGAATTATAGTTGAAATGTATTTTTCATAAGTGTAGTAAGCCTGAACAATATAATATCAGTCTCTTAGGGTCCATATGAGCTAATTGCTCAGAGACCACTACCAGTAGCATCAGGAGTACTAACAATCCCTTAGGATCATTTTCAGACTTTAGTATGAGTTTGCCTGAAATAAGGTTAATTTACAAGCGGTTCTTCTCTGGTATGTTCTATACCTTAATGACCTTCAGAATTTTGCTTGATATCTGCTCCCCCTGTTTTGAAATCTGACTTTCAGAAATTTTGAAATTGCTTTTTTTTAACATGAAACCTTTTAATGAAAAGCTTCAAATTTATGCTGGTCAATGCACCCTTAAGAAAACAGAAATATGAAACAAAAATGGTCTAACATAATTTGCTTGCAGGAATAACATTTATAAAACCTAAGTCAAAGCATAACAAATTTGCTGTTTCAGCCAGCACATTAAAAAAGGAAAGAAAATTGAAATCTGAAGACTAGAGTTTCTTTAGAAGCACGAACTTCTAAAGTAGTGGAAAAATCATACCCGTGACTCCTTTGATACTTTCAGAAAACCACCTGAAGCTGAAGCTGCAGAGGGCAATGCTCCCCCTTCCCTGAGAGGTGTCCTGGCTGGGTGTGCAGCAGCCAGACACTTGCAGTGGGCTCAGCCCCTTCACCTGCCAACTGGGGTCCTCCAGGCACAAAGAGATGAAGGTTCACAGCATAAGAGGCAGCAGTTTCAGAACACTGAACAAAGGACCAGAACAAGAAATTGATCCCAGTGCTGACATAGGTTTCATTTGTCAGGACTGACAGGTCACAGTGGGAAACCTGAGCACTTGATGTGCATATCAAACTCCAGAGGCTGGGAGGGCTGCACAAGCCAAGTGGCTCTGGGCAGCAGATCATTACTCACAAGTCTAGGTGGGCACAAGCAGTAGCAGAAATATTGGCTTAATTTATGTGTTTTATTCTGTTTACCCATCCTGTGACCGTAACAGTCACAGAAAGTTTCTGACAATTAAAAATGAGTGTTACTAAACTGTTATGTAGGCACAAAAATTCACTGACTTCTACAAAGCCTTCATTGTCTCAGCACCCAGAAACTTCAAGAGTTACAGCTGTCTGCAGCACCATTTCTTGCACAGCTTTTCCAAATGCTGGCAAAAAAATGAGTGCCTTCCCAGAAGCTGCTGGATACAGCTGCAGTGGTCCGAGAGCCTTAGAGCAAGCAGCGAACAGAAGGAAGAGTGGCCCATCCTAACAAACACTGCAGAGCCATTATTCTTGCTAGAGCTGCATCCCTGAGCCAGAGAATTGCAGCTCTGAGCTTCACTCATGGCCTATTCATGTTGAAGATAATAAAATTTGGAAAGAATTTGCCATGTAAATAAGGATTTCTCTTCAATTATCTAATCCATTTACTGGTTTAGATCCATATGTTTTGCTAATGTAAATTTTCTGTTCCAAAATTAGGTACATTGTTTAGCTATAAAGAATGAAATATAACTATATAAAGATTCACTTCTAGTATAATAGATTAGGAAAATACTGCTACTTGATAAAATCTTATTTTGCCTTGTTATTTTTGCAGATTGAAATACTTACATTTGATTTTGATAATGACTTTCTAGTTTATTAAACAAAGGATCTCATAACAATCACAGAATCACATAATCAAAGATTATAACAATATAATTAATAACTTTATAGTGCTCTTGCCTGATGAATATTTCTACTCCATTACAATAATTCCCCAAGGTCTTTGATCTTGTATCTATCTTGTCTCTAGTAATCATCTACCCAATTTGTATCAGAAATAAAAAAATCCTGCAAGTTTATGTGATCCCATTCCACTTCATTATTCTAGGAAAAACAGCCTCCAGTGTCATCACAAGTAGATTCAGACTTTGCCAGAAATCTCTTCATGCACATTGTCACTCTTCCTTTGGTGCATGCATAGTCTTCCTCTAGAAGTGCCCCCTGAAACTCACAGAGATTCTATATATAAGAAAACCAAATCTCATTTGCTGGTATTTTTGAATATTGATTTTAAAGATGATAGGTTACCTAAGAAAAATGAAAATAAACACATAGGTCTCCTTAAAACTTTAAGGATATCACAAGGTGTTTTGAACAATATTAAAAATCTTTTAAGTTATCTTAAAAGGACCCATCATCCCCCAGATGCCATACACATACAAGGAAGTGCATTTTCACTCAGTCTCTCATTATACCAAAACACTAGATTTGCTTTTATTTGTTACTTTTTTTTTTTTTATAGTAGCATTCACATGGCTGGTATGTTCCCTGTAAGGAAGAGTCTCACCAAGAGGGTTTTTTTCAGTGTTGTTAGATGATATCAAAGGAACTAGAAAGCAGAGTCAAATAGGCGTGAGACTAATGGACCAGGAGAAATATGCAATTAGACAGGAGGCAGTCTGGTAAGCACTCCTGGAGAGACTATTTGTCCAGGCTGGAATAAAAGACTCATTCAAGGAGGTTGTCAAGCGTATAAGACATCTGTGGTAGAAAACAACAAAAAATGATGGAAGTAACACTGAAATGATAGAAATCAGATCATAGAGCATGTGCATAGAGAATGAAAGAGATTCAAGTCTCGGGGGCGACCATAAAATGTTTGCATAGACATGTCATAAGCCAGGAAGCTGGATAGCAGACAGTTGTAAAAGTAGGAGAGAGAGAAGTAACTAATATGGCACTTTGACATGCAGGAAAGAATGAAGTTCGTTGAAGGCAACATGTGACAAGGTGAAAAACAACATGTAGTACAGGATAGACAAGCAGGGTGGTGTTACCAGCTGTAGGGTGAGAGACAAGGAGACAGAAACTCCTGCATTCCCCTCAGTGGCAGTGTGTTTCCCTGCAGAGGTGAGGTCTCAGGGCAGGATAGGGTACAACAACAAGAAAAGGGCACAGAAGCAAACAGAGCTTAGGTGAGATCAGAGCTGGGGGCCCTCAAGTTTGCATTGAGAAAGATATGATGTGGCTAAGGAGGTTGAAATACAAGAAGAGAAAAACAGAAAAGCGATAGTCACACAGGCAAGATTCAAAGTTCAGGGGAAAACTAAAATTTTGTCTTAAAATTTTTCTACTACTTTTTGCTACTACTTCTGGAAATCATAGTCTTTCTGTGCCTGGGAGTGGAATGATACATCAACCCCAGGATAATCAAGTAAAACACTCCGGGTAAAATGCAATCATATCATCAGTAAATTCTGGGAGAAAGTAATGAAAATGTAATGCTAGTGGTGTCTACCTTACATGAGTTACAGTATGTGGCATGAGGAGGAGAGATGACCAGTTACGGTATCTGAAACATGTATGATGTTTTCATGGCACCAAACAGAAAATGTGCCACTAAAGACTATGTAATTGTATAATTTAAGCAGTTTATTGTGTTATTTTAGGAAAATATAGAGCTTTTATTTGTGAAGGGTCATGCTGTTATAAAGAAATCAAGCTAGCAGCAGGAATGCCACTTTTAAGCTACAGGTGCTACCAGTCACATAATAGGTATCTAACAGGTACATGTCTATCTACCCTGTCACACTTCCTTGAGCAGTCTACAGGTGAATTGATTTTTTTTAGCCTTCATCATTATTTTGTACTGCTGACAAGCCAGCAGAAGTGAAAAAAGTTTAAACAAGAATTCTTGAATCTGCCTTGATTTCCAGTTTCACAGCAAACAATCTGTACCTGATGGCCATTTCTTTCATCCTTATTGCCAGTCTGTAGCTGAAAATGGAGATAAGAAATCTAGTTTAACCATAGTGATTGCAGCACTGGTTGAATTTCAAGGCTGCTTAATGTTGTCCTTGCCCTTGATTGCAGAAGAAAGGTATCTTCTCACAAAGTATATTGAAGATACTTATACAGACCTTTTTACATCTATAAAAGTATATACACTTTGATTACTTTTCAGATAGCCTTTTCCTAGCAGACTGTATCTTCACAAGACCTCCCCTGCCCTGCCTGATGGACAACTTTACAGTGTTTGTAAAAAGGAATTTATTTAATGAAAAAGTACTCCCAAGGGCCTGATTCCGATTTCAGATTCACCTGCATAAATGAGGAGCATCTGTGCTGAAACCAAAGCAAAATTAGTGTCAGTTGTCATCAATTGTGTACCCTGCAACTTAAATTCATAAGCCAGTGAACAAAGTTAAAGAGCTCTACTGCAGCTGAAAGGAGCCATTTTTTCAGTTGTATTATCTAAGAAATGAAAAGCAATTAACAGTGAGGAGCATGGCCAGGACTGTTAGATTTCATTATGTAATATGAAACTAATATTTTAATCAGTGAATAATCATTTGCAGTAAAGTACCTGCTCCAAAAATTTGAGGAACAAGAAAGGTGTGAGGTGCAACCTACCTCTCACAAAAATTACCTGATTCTGCAACACCAAGTGTCATATGCCTGCAAAACATTCAGGCTCTGCTCATCCATCAAGGAGATATCAAGATTTAGCTCAGACCAAAGAAGACCAAAGCTACACAACATACAGGAGCATTATGCTACTGTCACTCTGCCCTCTCTGTATTATGATGATCAGGAAGCATTAACAGCACTTAACATGAGCCTTACAAAATGGGGTTATTTTTAATGAATCCTCATCACAGAAAAACGTTTTTTATCAATGAGGTAACAAGCCCATTTTCTTAGAAGGACTTACTAGAATATAAGGCTCTTTTAGTGCCTCCCTAAATTAAGTTCTTTTGTAAACTCTTAATTTATGTACTCTGCCCAGCCCTTCATATCCAGTGGCTCAAAAACTATCTTTTTAGTTATTAAATGAACTTCATGGTCTACACTGAAAAAAAAAATGTGATAAAATCAATCACTAACAGAAAAATTAATAAGGACCATTAAGAAGATATCCATTATTAATACTGTGCGCATAGAAAGCACTATCTGACATGATAGCAAAAGAAATATCAAATAAAGATTATGAATAAGATACAATATGATTCTCAAATTCTTATCTAATGATAGTGAAAGACGCAGACTAAAACCAAACATAGTTTGAACATCAGATTGTTTTTCTACAAACAAAAAAAAGAGATTTGCAACTGTTGAAATATTACAATTTTCTATCAATTTTTACGGTTATCAGTGAGACATGATGTTTTCTGTAGTGATAGGTGAAAAAGATGAGATTTTATAGNTATTTTTGGGTGTGGCTAGATTATTCTTCAGTCAAAAGAACAAAGATGCTGAAAGATTGAGAAGCTGCATTATGTCAGCACAAAAAGACAAAAATTCCACTTTATGTGCAGGATCTTTGTGTTCGAGAGAGAGTGAATTGAATAAAAGGGCATGGATCTCCAGCCACTGAACTTCCTCATAAGGTTACCAGACATAGCAAAACTCCCCTTCATTAGCTGAGAGAGTATGAAGAAAGAGGTCAAAAAAGTCACTTTCTCATAAAGGTTAGGTTTGCCTTTACTGTAAATTATCCATTATGTTGAATGCTTCATAATACCAACAATCCTTTAGGAAACTTCTTCTGCTATGGGATGAATTTCTACAAATATTGGTAATCTCCTGCAAAAATCACCCTTTCTGTATAAGCTGTCTGAAATATTACTTCAGAACACTATCAAATTAGTCACTTCCATGTGTGTTCGACGCACTGTAACAGAATACTATTGCATAGATACATCATATGGCTTCAATACTGAATGTATAATATTTTTTTAGCATTTGAAAGTTGATACTGTTATCATCACTTCATCATCTTGGGACAATAGAAATACTTCTGACAGAAGCATCTCATTCATATTCTACATTACTTTTCAGAAACAGACTCACGCAGAAGCCACCACATGAATACCACAGAATTATACAGGAGGCAATTGCAAAGAAGATAAATACTTTTAGTATAGTAAAAGAGTTTACTGAGATTATTTCCTTTCTGCTGATGCCAATTTTCAAACCAGAGATATAAAGAAGTTGGCACTGTACTGTTCTACTCTCAGTAGTCAACAACTGAGGACACAAAGACTCGTGGAGCAGTTTCAGCCCTAGACAGAACAGGAAATTAATAAATAACTAAAGGATGGAAGAGATTTTATGGGAAATAAACACTGACAAATAAATCTGACGATTTGGTTGTCCATTATAAGTCTGTCTGAAAAGGAAAAGGAAAGTGAAAATAGTCAGACATTTGAAAAGCACTGACTTAGTAAAACATGGCATTATGGTATGGAATTGGCACTATATACTATATTTAAGAATAGATTATATGACCTCCAATATTACTGCAAATTACACAGTCACATCAATCTCAAAAGAGACATCTCCAAGAGGACTCCTTTACTCTTGATTCTGTCCGATATTGTCATCACTGACATTGAAGCTAATGTAAAAATTGCTACTGTTATGTAGATGGTAAATACTTGTAAACTAATAAAAAAGGATGAATACAATGCTAATGTGTTTGTATAAGTACTTTGGAAATCTGAATCTTTTGGTAAACAGAATTAATTCAAACACTCTTTAGCATGACCATCTATGATTGTTTTAGGCACAGCAAGGAAAAATAAGTACATGCTCCTACCTGTGTTTGTGTGTACATAGACACTTCTACATAAATAAGTGCAGTTTATACCAGATTTCTGTGTCCACTTGTGATTAATTTGAATGTATCAGATGGCATTAGAGTTCCTGTGACTTTATATGGGGAGAATTTGGTAGACTAGCTATGGTCCTCTTAATAGTATCCAATATGTAAAGACTATGTTAGTATTTCAACATGGGTGATGAATCAGGATGATTGATAATAACTGCAGCATAGAGGAAGAAGGATGAAAAGCAAGGATAGCAGTAGATGCAGAACTGACAGATATTTTTCTACACAAAAACCAAAAGCAAAACAGTAAACTTTAAGTCATTTTGTGTGATAAAAAAGTTTTCAGCTTTAATTCTATTTTTCTCTGAAAAATTTTGCATGTGATGCTATATTATTTCTAGTTGAAGTATTTTCTTAGGTTAGAATTTTCAGGAAGACCTAGAGGTACTTGAAATAAAGGTTAATTGGATTTAGGTGTCTATGAACACTGAAATCCCATTATGTTCATCTCTGTAATCTTTAACAACTCTTGAAAAATATTTTCCTACAAAATGAATTGTTTGGAAGGTAAGGAAGTGTAGAGCTGAGATGAATCTAATAGGTTTCATGGGTGAAAACTTGTATTTTGCTCTCTGGTGGCCAGATCCCCAGTGATTTATTGTGCTGGTTTTGGCTGCGATAATTTTCTTCATAGTAGCTTGTATGGGGAGGTGTTCTGGATTTGTTCTGAAAATAGTGTTGATAACCCAGGGATGCTTTAGTTGTTGCTAAGTTTATACTATGTTTATACCTTTTCTGTTCCTCACTCCACCCCAGCAGTGAACAGTCTGGGAGTGCACAAGGATACAGCCAGGACAGCTGAAATATGGATGATAGCTAATTTAAATAATAATGTATTTGTGAAAACTGAGCAGTAAAGCTGCTCAGTATTGGCTGTAAAAGACCTACTATTGCAACAAACTGTGCTGAAGAGCAAGGTAAGAGAAGACTTTCACTCCTAGGTTGATTTTATACAATATCCACTTTTCATAAAAAAAAATTGCAGCAAAATAATTTTGGGGTAGAGTTTATGGATTATCAAGCAATTTAAATCCCAAAGGGTCTGATTATCTATGCTATTCTCTCTTTAACTCCAAAATAACTGTTTAAATGACACTTCAGAGAGCCTGAGTGCCTTTCTGGTTGGGTTGATCATAGACCAGCGCCTCCTGCTGCAAAAAAATATCTCTCTACCATTTTCCACTATATGAAGGGAGGTTATACAGCAGCAAGAACTAGACTCATCCTAGAGATGCAGGGTGAGAATGTCCTAAGCTGCTGCTCCTGAGCTGCAACAAAAGGTCACAACTTGCAGGAAGGAGAATTGCAGCCAGGAAATTGCAATCTTTCATGCTGCCAGGAAGCAGCTCTCCATCATGAGAATGGTGAAGTCCTGAAGCAAGTTTCTAACAGAAGCTTTGGGGTAACAGTCCCTGGATGCTTTCAGAACTGAACAAGATGACTCCTGTGCCAAACTGGTCTTGGTTTGAAATCAACCTTGCTTTGAAACGGCCTGCAGAATACTTCCCAGCTGAATTTTTCTATTTTACACACTCCTTTACATCTGGGGCACTGAAATTCCATTTTAATAAGCCAAGAAACTGTTAATTTGCAAAAAAAAATTTATATCTCTCTGTCAGTAGAACTATCAAGTTTTCCATGTCCATTATTTTACTCTTGGTACTGGTATATTTCCTTTTTTTTTAATACCAAGCTGTATGAACAAGTGTCTATAAAGAACTGGTGCTTTCATTTTGAGAGTGAAAATCTGCAGAGCCAAATATCACAGTATTTACAAAGTTATAAAAATAAACAACCAAACAAAAGGCTGCCTGGAGTTCCTGCAAATTTATGTTCATTTTTACAAGGCCTCATTATGATGTGGAGTGGTAGAGAATTTTAAATAAAAAACATTTTGGTAGGATATATAGGCATTGCTTTTAAACATAGTAGGAAAAGAAATTTAGAAAGAAAATATATACAGGTATATAGTATTTAATGACAACAATATATTCCAAACTCTGAAATGCAAAGAATTTCCTGGGTCTAATTCAGTCTATTTTTGTTTTAAGCAACACATTGGATAATATCTCATAAGGTTTCTAGTATCCATCCCCAAACTGGTTTGATTTGGGGTTTGTTTTGTTTAATGACCTGTCCTCAGAAGTCACACTGAAAGTGATGTAGTAAAAATCATGTACCACCTGCCCCAAGCAGACTGGTGTCAAGAAACTCTCCCAGAAACGGTTGCCTTCCCTAGAAAACTCCTTTCCTCACTTTTTATTGCTTAGCATGATGCTATATGGAATGGAATATCCTTTTAGTCAGTTCAGGTCCACTGTCTTGGTTATGACCCTTCCTAAACCCTTGTGTACACCCACCTTTACTCACTACAGGGGCAATATGGGGAAAAAGATAAAAAATTGACACTTTGTAAGTACTGTTCAGCAATAGATAGAATGCTGGTGTGCTATTGACACTGTTTTCATCACAAATCAAAACCACATCACCATGTGGGCTTCTATGGAGAATAACTTCATCCCAGCCAGACTAAGTACAGGTATTCACCAGGCAAAAGGCTTTACACATTGGATAGCTCCTTCAGATGTTGTTAGATTGATTTTAACAATGTATTTATTGGCTATGGTATTGCTTCATTTTGAAAACTGGAGGCTAATAGGGAGAGATTTAATTCTGTCTCAAGAAATGTAAGTTTGGGTATCTAAAGATGACTAGAGAGCAAACTCTCATTAGTGTGAAATGTGAGGCATTCAATTCACTCACTGATGGTGTCTTAGGTGTGATATAGCTGCATGAAATTAGCCAAGAAAAACAAAACAACTCAGTTCAGTTGCCAGTGAGACTTACAGAAGCTGCAGTATGAGACTAATCTGGACATACAGCACTTAAAAGTACATAGGGCTCTGTTCAGTTGGGTTAATATCTGTCCATAGCTTTTTGATATGCTCACAGTTACCTGAGAAACCCTAGGTGCGGTCCTGAGAGTTTGCGGGGGATGGAATGAGGGAGACCACTCCAGTGGTTGAGGTGGAGGGAAGTTGCAGGGAAGAGAGAGTTTATTTGAACTTGTACACAGCTTAAATAGGGTCAGGGGGCCGGGTTCTGGAACAGGGTGTGACCTGGAAAGGTTTTGGGGAAGGGTCTGGGTAGGTCTAGCCAAGCAAAGCAAGGACCCCCAAAACTGAGGGGACAAAGGCAGGGGTATGCCGTACAGGGAGATGTGACCCTGCTGCCAGCAGGAGGCAGTCAAGGGTGGGTTACGGGCCATGCGGTTGGACAATCCTACCAGGGCATGTGGGAGAACAAAGGAAAAGCATATAGCATTACAAAATCCTCTAAGAGGGTAAAATTCTTAAAACTGTAAAACAGTTCTTTGGCATAACAATAGTCATATGCAAGCAAGGTGCAGCATCCAGGGGTCAGGCAGTCACAGATGCGTGTTTGTGAGGCGATCCTTCCACTGTTGATAGTTCTCTCCTCCAACACCTAGGCAACTTGAAAATTTCGTACAAGACTTCCAAGAGATCCTTGTCCTTCTAAAAAGGCAGCTGGAAGCCAGGCAGGATGCCCTAAGGTATCTAAAAGAGCATTATTGTCTTAGGCACATTTATCAGATACACTTTATATTGAATCCTGCACATTGAATCCATCTGGGACTTCATCTTTTCATGGGTGACAAATGAGGAATGATGTGTGATGAATAAGCCTTTGTGATAACATCGCAGTTTCCTCCTTCACTATGTTTTCTCAGAAAAGAGAAAAAATAATGACAGTCCCTTTTTATTTTCTTTTTTTTTTTTTTTAATTTTGTGTTTTAACAAAATTTGTCTTCTGTCACTACTGGAAATGAGGATTTGTTTTCTGGGGGGGTCAACAGTGAACAGTAGGGAGAAGCTAAAATTGCTGTTCAGTTAAAAATGTGTACATTTGTTCAGTGTTCACTGTTAAAAAATTTTCATATAGTCCTACAATCAAATGAGGTTGGTTTACGTAGACATCTGCAGGAATCATATACCATTTAAGATCTGATCCATTGAAAAAATATAATACTCTTATTTCTGAGGATTGCCTGAGTCTCTGTAATTGGTATCCAGGATGCTTCAAGGGAGTTGAAACTAGATGATCTTGAAGATCCCTTTCAGCTCAACAGTTTTCAAATCTAAATGTTACCATCAGCAGCACCAACAGCATAAAACTGCAACCTCTCTTTTTGTAAAAGAGTTAATGCTTTCTATAGGTCTGTTAGCTGTGATATATAAATGTTAAAAAGTTCTGGCATTAAAAGACACATACGGAAAGAGTACTATGTCTGCTAAATATTGCTAAAATGTATTACAGCTAAGCCTGTGTTTCTTTTAAGTGCCTGCAGTCAAGCCAATGTGAGCACTGCTTTTTGCTTTGAAAGCTGCTTCACTGCAGTTCCACTCAAGTCTTGAAATAATAACAGAGTTAACAAAGTGTTGAAGTTTTAGATGAAGACCATCTTACCTAGAAAAAAACACCCTTAAATCTTAGTAGTATTTGTTTCACTACTTACAAGAAACAGGTACTAAATTTATCTAAATTGGTTGTTTTGTTTGTTTCTCTAAGTACTTCATCTGTTATAACTGACATGTGATATTTGGATTTTTTTTTTTTTAGTAAAGCAGTTATCACCAAATTTTTTATAACAAGGAAACAGCAGCAAACAGCCCAGAGTGACAAGGATAACTGCTGTTTTGAGTATAAATAATTTAGTAGCATATGTGAGAAATTAATCTTTTGCTTACTCTAGACAAAAAAATTGCATAAAAAATAAGAAGAGAACTGGATGGGTGTCTGTGGTTGTTAGAAATGTCCCCTCACAGGCTGAAAATGAATTTCAGTTTATTCTTTCACCTCACAGATGTGATCTGTGATTACAATAATGTTATCACAAAGATTGTTTTCAATACTATTTACATGAGTGGAATGAAAGTACCGGGTATAGAAACATCTTTGCATTATGCCTATTTAATTATTATCCTGCAATAGTCTAAGGCAGTTTCTTTCTCAACAGGTTTCAAATGTAGATAAGATGAAAAACATTAATATAAAATATACATATGAATACAGTAATAAATTAAACTGAGGGATTCTTACTGATTCTTCCACTGTTTTGTTTTGACTTTTTATTGCCTTTCATTTCTGGAATTCCAGCTATGCAAGAGCTGTTCCTTGACTCAAAGCCCTGGATACTCCATGGAAAAACATGCTGGCAGCAAGGAACTTTTGATGGAGTTCTAACTTCTTTTCTTCTTTGCAAAAAACAAGTAATGACATCATGTTCCTGGTTTTCTGATAAATCACCTATATTGCTTGACATTTAAAAAAAAAATAAAATCAGAGAAGTGAGATACATCAAGACTGTTTTAAATGTATTTCAAACTCTACAGAAGATAAAAATCCAAGAGCATGCTGCGCTTTTTTCCCTTTCCACAGTGCTCCAACATGTTATGTCGAGGGGCTAGAATTGCAAATGTTTTTCACCAGGTGAAAATGGCAGAAGTTTTTGTTATATTACATCCTTCAGGGTTTGTCTAAGTATCATTATAAAGTTTGGAAGTACTGAAATTTTATTAAGAAGGGTTTTGCTGTTGGGGCAATATGCTAAATTTTTGTGGTCAATATGCTGGCATGTTCACTTTCCCTTGTATGAATTGTATCTAAGCAGTAATTTTGTTCGTTTAAACCTAAGAAACCTAAGTGTGAGTCAAGTTTCATTATTCCCTAACTGAATTGCCCTAATATTATTTGAATGGCTACGTCTGTATTCAGTAAGAATGTAGAGCAGATCCTCCTGGAAAATAAGAACATGATTGGTGATAACCAACCGGGCTTCACTCAGGGTAAATCATGCCTAACAGATTTGGTCGCCTTCTCCAATGGAGTTTTACTGGTGGCTGAGCGGAAAGCAGTGGCTCAAAGCAGTAGCCACAGCATCAGGAGGTATCACTATGGAGCCAGTTCTGTCTGCAAACACACATGTAACTCACACACTGTTGGAATTATATAAATTATCTTCCTTTATACATGCAGCATAGGTTCTAAGTTAATTGTCTGTTACATTACCAAAGACAAAGGTGAGTATATATTATCTGGTGTGTAAGGGAAGGAATCTTTTTAACAAAAGAGAAGAAAATATCTCTCGTGGGTTATAATTCATATTTCCAAACAGAAAAAAAGTCACTTTTATGCTACACCACTATAAATAAACTAATTGTAAAGAACTGTTACAGTAGCAAATTTAAGGTTATTAGAGAAAAAAATGGAAACAACCTAGTGCAAAGTAAAGACATTTTGTCTAGTCACTTGTAAAATGAAACCCTGGTCCCCAAAGTTTGTAGACATTTTACATACTTAGTGAGGAAATTAAAAATATATAGGTTTCATCATTTTTCAGAAGTAAAAAAAACCTCCACAGGATAGAAAAAAAAAAGGCAACTTAATTGGCTGAAGCCCAGAGAGATGAAAAGTAGTGTGTGAAGTACGCTGATGAAAACAAGATAATATCCACTTGCATTTATTCAGTCAAGAATGCTTATTTGTTTTGGCTGCTCAAATACAATCTCTATGGAAATATGTCTGAGTTACATGCATAACTGATTTTGACCCTCTGTATTTGTCTCAGTGTTTGCTGATATCAAAATTTCCTTTTCCAGTACTAAGACCACTGGACTTAGATGGAAGTTTTTCTCTGGTCTAAGTGGTGAGAGTTAATCACAACCCTTAGAAGCAAATGTTAATTTCACAATTTTCAGAGAAGTTAACACAAGAGTACAGACTACTTATCCTATGGTTCCCCAGAACTGGTGCTTGCACTTTTTTTTCATTGCTGTGGTTTTCAGCTATATCAGACACTATTTTAATTAATGCAGCAAAGGCTGAACTGGTTCTATCCATCTAGGTATAGCAAGCAGACAATATCCAAAACAAAACCTTTGTCAACACCTATTTATTATCAATATCAATATATTATTAATTCTAATCTTTTAAATAGCCATTGTCTTAATTGCTGATAACCTTGCACTACAGAGTACTTAAAAAGAACACTTAAACAATCAGATTAGGTTTGTAAATCATCCTGACTCGGATACTTAAAATCCTTTTCAGCTCAGTGTTAGAGATCGCCTCCCATGTGTATTGGGATAGACATGGAACAAATACATTCTTAAATATTCCATCAGAAAAACTAAGAAACCTGTTTGGAAATGTTGCCTTAATTTCTTATATCCTAAAGTTTTAAAAAATTCCCACAAAAGTTCTCTCGTTTTCTATTTCCCAGTCTGCTATGGCTTTGTAGAAACCTTGGAGTAGGACACATGAAGATTAAAGACTTTTCTAGAGTGTCCCTATTAATCTACACAACTTAAAGCTGGGTGCCATTGCCATTGTCTTCATTCTACTGGTAATATGTGTTTCAAAACTGGGCTGCTGAAATGAAAAGTTAAAATAACTTGCATTAAGAAATGTATAAATAAAGACAACATTGCTACAACCTTTTTTTTTTCCCCTGGAGCAACTAATCTTAAAACTCTTCTTACTTAAATGAACAGTTTTAAATAAAATATATATGTGCTTTTTAATGGACTCCCAGGGACTCTAGGTCTAAAAATACTTTGAACATAGACTTTGGTACACTTCTGAAATAATTGTTAGGTATTTAATCTGCTTTGAAGCTGTTTGGCTTTTGCTAACTAGTTCCTTTCTAATTTGCAGGATTTCAGGGATGTTTCATCTCTGATTAGTTCCTTAATAATAATTTTTGAATGTGAACCTAATAAAAAGTTCTAGAGCTAAATGAAAAGATGAATTTTGTAAGATTTTTCTAAACGAAATTTTAAGTGCTTCAATTTCTTCAAGATGTTATCCAAATTTTGCTGGAAACTCAATCATAACAAATGAAAAATGGTCCTTCTATTTCCACCATGAGTGGAGAACACTCTTTTACTACCTAAATTCAGTCTTTGGTACAAATTTACTCCAGCGAGAAATCTCAAATCCCTTTGTTACCCACCTTTCTGTCATTGTTTAATTCCAGCTGGCAACTAAGTCCCAAAAAACCTCTCACTCACTGCTTCTCAGTGAGATGGGGAAGGGAATGGGAAGGGTAAAAGTGAGAAAACCTGTGCGTTGATATAGAACTGTTTAATAATTATAACAACAACAACAACAATGATCATGAAAAGGAGAATAACAAAACAACTGATGCAAATAAAAAGTAATTGTTCACCACCAACTGACTGATGCTCAGTCTGTTCCCAATCAGTGGGCCCCCAGGCAGCTTTTCCTTTAATTTATAAGCTGAACATGATGCCACATGGAATATCCCTTTGGTCAGCTGGATGCAGCTGTCCCAGCTCTGTCTCCTCCCAGCCTCTTGTGCATCCCCAGCCTCTCCACTGGCTGGGCAGCTCAAGAAACAGAATCTCAAATTTGCTGACCACAGAGGGACAACATTCATGTAATCTTGCCACCTGATAATTCAGTCTCTGAAATAAAGAAATGTGCAAACAATAAAAAGGGTGTAATTTGTAGAGGTGGTAATGGCTGTAAATATAACTGATTTTCTCTATGTAAGAGTCAAATTCTCAATTTGGTACTATGAGTGGCAGAAAACAGCTGACTACCATTCTTGAAAACCTAAAATTGTATAATGTGTGAATTGTGTCACTGTAGCCTATTGGCTGAGGTGTTATCATAAACTGAAAAAAACCCACAAAAAACCCCTGTCCTGCAGTGATTACAAAAGCTAGAACATATGGAAAGGTAGTGCAAGTAAGGAAAAGGAAGGGTACAAGGAAGGGTACAACCCATTCTACAGCTTTAATTTCCACTTTTGGCATATAGGATTATGCTCTTCAATTCCAATGTATATCAAAGTACCCAGTTTACAATTCACAGACCCCAACCCATTGTCCTGACAAATACAAATTGCTCTGAAAACTACTCTATAAAGTTGAAAAAGCCAAAAAGCCAAATTGGGTGGGAAGGGGGGTGTTAGGGATGAAGGATGTAGGGCTGAAGGAAAAAAATCAACTCAAAGTACCCAAACAAACAAAGCCAAGAAAGAAAAGGGAAAGGACAAGAAAAGAAAAGGAAAAGGAAAAGGAAGAAAAGAAAGAAAGAAAGAAAGAAAGAAAGAAAGAAAGAAAGAAAGAAAGAAAGAAAGAAAGAAAGAAAGAAAGAAAGAAAGAAAGAAAGAAAGAAAGAAAGAAAGAAAGAAAGAAAGAAAGAAAGAAAGAAAGAAAGAAAGAAAGAAAGAAAGAAAGAAAGAAAGAAAGAAAGAAAGAAAGAGAAAGAAAAATTTTAAACCTTTAAAGCCACCTTGTGAACAGGAATAGCTGTTAGAGTGAATAAATATAGGCTGCAGGGTTTTATACACTTTTTTTTTTACTTTCTTTTTTTGGCCCTGTATTAGAGAAAAGTTATTTTCCACTTAGAAAACAGGAAAAAGTAAATAGAGGAGATTTAAGAACAAGCCGCTTGCTTGAGGCAAAGCACCTTCTACTTCTGAGGCTACTTGATTGACTTTTTCAGGCAAATGATTCACAGTGTTCTTGCAGTAAAATGGGCTGTGGTATTGATCTGTCAGTAACATCCTTTTGCCTTCAACTCCTCCTCCCTTTCCTGCAGAACATATAGACACTGTGTTCTCCTGTTTTGGATGAGAATATTCAACTTGACAGCCAATACTTGTGAATCCCCAACAACAGAAAAAGTAAATACCTGTTGAAGCGAATTCATTCTTACATAAGGTATGATATATTCTCTGTCATGTTAGTAATTTTTTTATCTGAGCCTAATAATGTTCTCTAGGTTGACATGTTACTCATTACTGGCTTTTAACCAGGAGAGTATTTAAGAATGCACTATTAATACCAGTAAGGTATTAGGTGAACAAATTAATCATTCAAATACTCATTTATTGGCTTAATTAATGGCTTCTTTCTGAACACTTGGAATACAGTCTAAATGTTACAAATATAGCTGTGCTGATGTAGTTAAAGGTAGCACTGGTAAGGCTGCATCTCAAATCCTTTGTCCTGTTCTGGACCTCTCACTACAAGAAAGACATTGAGGTGCTGGAGTGAGTTCAGAGAAGAGCAGTGGAGCTGGAAAGGGTTTGGAGTACAAATCCTGTGAGGCGAGGCTGAGGGAGCTGGGGATTTTTAGCTTGGAGAAAAGGAGGCTCAGGGGAGACCTTGTCCCTGAAAGTGTTCAAAGCCAGACTGGATGAGGCTTTGAGCAACCTGGTTTAGTGGAACATGTCCCTGTCTGTGGAGGATGTGTGTTTGTGTGTGTAACTAGATGATCCTTAAGGTTTCTTTCAACCCAAAGCATTCTATGATTCTATGTCAGTCTGACAAAGTGAGGAATGTCTGCACACTTAATCTGTTCAATTACTACACTTGTTTTATCCTGTCTGGCATACTGTAAAAACAGTGAAAAGAACTAATAAAACCTGGAACAATTAATTTTACATTATTAATTAACATAAATTCCAGATGCAATTACACAACCTTTGAGCTACTTATGCATATACGTAAAGTTTTTGAAAAATTGTTTTGATTGTTTGTTTGTTTGTCTATTTGCTTAAATGCCAAAATAGTTTAAGAATCTGCCTTGTACTTGTTTGGGCAAAATTCCTAGTATTTCGTATGATGTTATTAATAGACCAATGGCATAAACTTTAATTAAATGATTATACTGACAAGCCATAGAATAGACAGCTGTCAAAAAAATGTCACCTCAAGTGAGAAATACAGATGAGTCTGTAAGTGAATGAATTTAGCTGCTATTCTACAATATTTCCATGTTGAAACTCATGCATCTGTCAAGGAAAAGAAATGTACATTGTCTGGTTCATGTATTTTTCATAGCATAAATCTGATCATTCACTAGATTAAATTGAAAGTAAGCAGAAAAGCAAAATGAATTTAAAGATTCAGTGAATAAAAATAGTAACTTAAATGTGGGTGTGGGTTTTGTTTTTTTTTGAAAAATACCAATGCGATCAAGTTCAAATGTCCTGCAGAAAGGCACTAACTTAATCGCACTCTTTTGTCACCATTCCTTGATTTTTGTCCCCATTAGGTTACCACCTTAGACCAAGTAGATCAACCCAGAATCCTCTGTAATTTTTGTGAGTGTTGATAAAAATGCAGTTTTCAAAGTAAGATTTCAGAACTTGCACTAGGCACAAAATGCAAAGGTTCCACTCCAAAGCAGAAAGTTTTGTTTCACCATGTCTGTGGAGTGGATTTTAGTTAGCTCAAGTTGCATTCAGTCTGTGGCCTCTGCAGTACTCTGAGATGGCCCCAGAGCCTTTCTGTAAGTCATTCTGAGGATTGTCTGCAAACCTGCTCAGTACCAGCTCTCACTGATCCTCCCAAGCCTCTTGGAAAGCCACCTTACTATAATTGCATGCAATATTTAACAGTTACATGCCCCCCAGAGAATTATTCACATTCTGCAAAGCATCTTTATAAGTACTCTGGGATTAGTAACAGAACATATAGGGGTAAAACAACAAACTCATTACAAACACTCCTCATTGAGTCTGTGTTCATGTCCTGCAAGTCTCATGTAGAATGGATAGACTTTTCAGTCCTACTTCTGCCTATTGTCTGCATCAAAGTATGCCAAATAATATTCCTGTTCCCTCCTTCAGTTGGTTCACTTATGAATAATAATTTTGTTCCTGTTTCCATCTATTAGGTGACTCATTTATGAATCCTAGCTCTGTTGAAATGGCAAGAGTCAGATGCTCAAGACTCAAGTAGAAAGATGTGATAGACCAAACTTTCTATAAACAAACTGGTTGTGCCCTGTGATGCATTTTGACCTAGTTAACCTGAGACTGATGTCTTAAACAAAGTGTTTTCTAGTCAGATAAAGGAAAAGGCTGATAAGAAGCAGATCCTGCAGAGGTGAGGTAGTGTTTTTCCTCACAACAATTTCCTCCCTTCTGCTAAGGCACAACTACACAGTCACAAAAAGCAGGGCCAAACAGTGGTCCTGTCAACTAGAGGGGGCCACAAACCATCAAAGAACCCAAGTGCCCTATAACTCATTTCCAGTGTTGCACCAGACAATGTAAAACCTCTCCCCAGAAAAGGTATCGGGGCATTCCTGTGTAAACCTGAACATATAACCCACAGAACCCTTTGTTGCACAGAATTCCATGCCCAATGGGTGAAAACTACAACCAACACTCTGATCATGCACATTGAAATTGCAATGATCAGGGGTCATCACTGATCCACAGGTTGTGATATCTTTCCACTATCTACTTTTGTCTTTTCCTTTTCTTTCTTTCTTTTCCTTATATATTTTCTTCTTGATATTGTATTTATATTTTTATAGAAAAGAACCAAAATGGAAGTATAATTCTGCTGCAAATAATTATTTTTTTTTCAAATAAACCTGCCTCATTCAGAGCCATTTCACTCTAATTCACCCCAAGGGATCTATTAACAAGAACCTCAGTTACCCTGCCTCACAGAAGGGTCATAACAGAATAGCAAAAAAAGTTGATGACTTTCTGACTTCTATCTTATACGAGTTCAGATTGAAACTTCTCTCTTGTTTCCAGAGGCTTTGAATCAGAATGATAGTTATGGATATCAAGATTGCAGCCCAGTGAAATATGAGCCTGAAAGACAATTCCTTTGTTTCTAATCAGATGAGAGAATGAGACATAGCACTGCATAAATGTGTTTTATTAAAATGCTATTTTTAAAGTGAAGCACATAATTCAAAAGAGCATCCAGTTTCTCCTCAGAAAACCAATTAGATAGCATAGTTTGTATTAAAAATGCCCCCAATTGTTGTTTAAGTGCTTACTGACATATAAGCTATTACTGTTGTTTTGTACAATCAAATTACTTTGCTCTCTTTCTTGTTTTCATACTGCAAAACAAAAACATTGGAATGCACAATATACTTAAAATTAACTACTTGAGTTCACCTGAAGTGTGTACCTTTCATTATTCAGTAATATCTTACAGTATTAGCTCTCAAGTATCTTAATCTTTTCAACACAGAAAAATAGCAAGAATGTATGCATTTAATAATTTTTCAACACATTTATTTAAAAGAGGAAAAGAAACATTTCCCTTCCTTAAGAAATGCCTTTATTTTCAACAAAAGAGGAAATGCAAATTTGATAATACATAAATTGAAAAAAAATATTGCAAATTAAAATGTACCTATTTTGCAAGTAAGCAATCAGAAAAACCATAAAATAATAGCATTTTTTGACTGAAACAAAAATATGATCTGTAATTGTATATATGCACTTTAATAATATAACACTAATGATTATTGGCATGTCTTTCTTCCTGAGACACATTTTAAGTAAAAGCTGGCACAATAGGTGGGATCACTGGACTGGGGGATTCAGATAAGAAAAAGGAGCAATTATCCAATTCAAAGCCTGCTGAAAATAGTGCAAGTTTCTGGGCTTTCCACAGAGGTCCCATCCAGGCACAGTAATAAGATGCAGTTACATCAGAGATGGAGCTGTGAGGTACTGAAGAACTGTGTACAGAAAATGTTTATAGTTGAAATGAGAAAGAGAAAACAAGATAGCTGGTGCAGACCCCAAAACCCAAAGGGTCTCTGGCTGCACAGAAGTCCATCAAAATGGCTCATTCTGCGAAGTGTAAAGCTCTTTATAACAGAATGCTATACACAGGCACAGAGAGGCTTACCTCCTGCATCCATATGTCTGCTGAAATTGCAGCAAATAATGGGCTTAACTTTAGGCCAGTAATGAGTTTTATTTTGAGGATAGAGACACTCAAATACTGAGTTGGCGTTTACAACTGATTTCAAACAGAACTTCATGTGTGTGTTTTTAATCAAAATATATATTGACCCCCACCCATTCTTTCTAATCTACATAGAAAAGAAAGTGACCTCTTTGGAAGGAACTTACATGAGATGAGAAGTCAGAGAAAAGATATCACTCACATCTTCTTTCCTTCTGTGGACAATGCAGTTTCGTACAAATAAATATCAAAACAACTCATAAACTTTTCTTCTTTTACTGCTCCCTCCAGCAGAGATTGTTATTGCCTTGTTCATATGGATTCACTGATTTAAGAGCACACAAACACTTCTCATAGAAAGTGCAAGAATGCCAAATATTTGTCAGACAGTATTAGGTAATTAAAGCTTTTACTGCATCTTGCTTCTGAAGGCTGGTAGTGCCCTTGTAGCTGCACGAAGGAAGACACCAGCAACAGACAGCATATACATATGTTGTTCAAATCATACAGAGGAAAGATCCAAAGGAGCTGTTGAGAATTTGCAAGTATACTCTTTTTGAAAGTATTAAATTTTTGTGGTCCTGATTACCAAACCTCCCATCTCATCAGGCAGTGAATTTCTTAGCATATATTCTCAGATCAAAGGCATTGGCTTCCACCTACTAAAACATTGTATTATCACGACTCAGAAAAATACAGATAAATCCCTTGAGTGCCCTTAAGCAACACTGTTTCTGCATTCTGAAAGCTCTTCATATGTCATGTAATGCTTTCCAAATCATCCAGTCATTCTGTGTCTGGATTAATAAAGGATTCATGAATATAAAAATACACAAATATGTAAATAGGCTTCCACATTATCCTAACAGAGACAGAGAAGGAACTGCAGTATTTGTAACTGAGAGTTTGTATGTTTCCAGGTTAGCAAGTAAAATTACTGAAAAATGTTATCATGTCCATCTCTATAAAAAAATGTATCTGCTTTTGTTTATTGCCAAAAACCTAGTGCTGGTGGCACGTGAGTTGCTTTTAATAGTCTTTGAATTTTTATAAACTGCCAAAAACTCTGGCAAACTGGTGGGGTTTCCATGTGTATGGTGAAGAAAGGGCACCTGAGCATCAGGTCTAACAGCTGGATCTGACTGTTCAGCATGAATGTATATTGAGGTGATGCAAACAATCCAAGTATATCTCCATTTCCACAGAACTCGCTTTTGATTCAAGTAAGGAAAACTACCTTTGTAGGATCTTGGGATAGTAATTTTTTAATTGAATGTATATGTAATGTATATGTAAGCCATGTATATTGATTTCACTGAAGGATATTGTAGAATAAGGTGCTACACAAAGAATCTAATAGTTTCAGTTGCATAGGTTTGTTTCATTTGTGTCCTGAAATATGGAAAAAAAAAAAAAAAAGGTGTTTTAGTTACCAGAACTATCCTGAGAAATGTATAAAGTAGTCTACTCAAAGATACTGGCAAGTTTTCCCACCCAGTGAGCTTCCAAACATCCACTTTTCACTTTTTCTAGATACACCCATTCATATGTAAGTTTCAATCCATGACTAGATTTATTTGTGTATTTATTTATTTCATAGAATCATAGAATCCTTTCATGGAAAAAGGTCCTTAAGATCATAGATACTAACTGTCCAGTTTGTTTATCATGTGGTAGAATCTCTGATATCTTAGGTCTCTCAGAAATGGTTGCTAGACTCCAGGGTTAAGTCTACTTAGTTTTCTCAATTTTCTAAAAAAATGTTTATTTCCTAAATTCACCTTCTTTCTCTTGGCAAAACAATTTTCCAAGAAAACAGCCTTCACCATATAGTTGTATAGACTCCTAGGAGGGTAATCGCTCCTGAATTTAGCTATCAGCATTTTTATATCTGGACAGGTCAAACCACATGCTCATTAGCCCGTGGATAGATACTCCCGGAGCAAAGTTCTGAAGTCCTCCTTCAGAATTGAAGATGTGATGAGATGGGTTGCAAGTTCAAACAATTTTCTTCCTAGAGGGCACAAAGACAGTAAGTTCAGATATATGCAGCTCATCAAAGGAATATTAGGATAAAATTTTGATTAGTATCTGTGGTATTCAAGGTTGTTAACTGAAATTCATAATGCCACGTCCTCTAGAAATCTTTGAAATTATCTTCTACAGACACTGAAGCTGCACTGATTTCTGAGTGGTCCACATACCTAAGTCTATACAAACCTCAGTGATATTTTTAAAGTATTAAGTATTTCATTTGAGACACCTGGGTTTTTTTCCTGATTGAATCTATCAGGCAATTGGGAACCTAGTTTTTGTGACAGTGGCAGATATGGTACATTCTTCGTGAATTCTAAGTCATACTATCATGCAGCTTAATGACTCTTGAATACTGGACATCCTCATCCATTCTAGTGCAAGTTGTTGAGTAGCACCCATAAAGTGCAGCTGTAGACTTACTTATTCTTAAAAAATGAAACTCACAGAAATCTACCTTTTATCAACAGATTTGTAGAGTTTACTTCAAAACAAATTGTCATTTTCATCATGTGTTACATCATACTGGTGGATTAAGTTATCAAGGGCAAGTTATCACATAATTTATTAGATGCAATCAAGTGTACAAGAAAAACAGAAATTCTGATGAGAAGTCAGAAGTCTTAAGAAATTACTGTGACTGTGCATGAAACTGAGGTCATGCCTAGAGATAGACTTGGCTTAATGATCTGTCACTTTCTGTAAACTCGCATTTCAAATACCATGAACCATATATGACTGCAGGAGAATTACCTTAAATGTTTTCTGGTATTACAGCTATAAATATCAATGAGTTTGTTAAAAAAATCTGCTTGTGAACTATTGACTTTACTTAAACTATTATCCTTAGAAAAAAGTATACCAGCAGCTACGAGAACAGAATCACTTACAAGCATATTTCTTGATGACTGATTTGTTCATTTAGTCATCAAAATCAAAAACTGTGATGCTCACCCTTAAACTCTCTGCAGCAGTCAATGAAGTCAAAGGGAATTTGTTCACTGGCTTCAGAGGGTGGCAAATTGAGCTTCCTGCCCTTCTTGAGATGTGTAGGATTTTCTGGGTAAAAACTCTCAGAATTATTCTCTGATTACATTAAATTCTCTGCTCTGTTTAAATATTCTCCAGTTGTAGCACTGATATACACTAATTCAGCAAAGTTTCTAATTAAGATTAAGCTTATATGCAAATGCTGGATGACAAAACTGCCTCCAAAGTTTTAATCAGCAAATGTAACTCGTAATGGCATGTCTGTGCGAATTGATTCAATCTCCAGGAGCCTGTTTTCTTTTCTGCATATGCAGAACAATAAAAAGTAACTTTCTGCCATGGGTTGTTGAAGGTACTGGTTTTGATTACAGAAGTGATTTTCTGAAATCATAAAAAGAACAGAAGCCTACTCATTACATGGGAAAACAAGCGACTTTATCTGAGGTCCCCTAAGAATCATATCTTTTATAAGGTTTTTGTTGCAGGCTTGGAAATAAAGATAATTTTGCTGTTTAGGAAGTGTTAGAAAGAAATTCAGAATCAATTCCAAGAAGAAAACAATTAATACTTCAAGACAATTCAGCAGAAATGCCCCAGTGCGTTGGTCATTTATAGTTATGACATTAGTCTTCTAGAAGGGATAAGTAAATAATCCAGTCTAGCTTTTAGCCAGTCCTTTCCATCCTTCTTTTCATTGCTCATTTGCTCAAATACTCTTTTTTAACAGGCCTACTCCTATGTCAGCCTACGCTGCAGCTGGTTAAGGTGAGCATGACAAGGTTCCTTTGACCAAAGACAGATGACTCTCCATTCTGAAAGTTGTAACTTTGCTTTTCCCACAGTGCTTAAGACAGAATAGATCACTTGTGACCAGGAAGGCCCATGTGGTTAAAGTCGGGATGGGTGGCTGTGAAGGGCTCTGCTGGTATAGTTCCTCACCCAAGGTGTGTTAAGGTCATTTGTCCTATCATTACACAAGAAAGATGATAGCATTTTAATCTTAGTCAGATAGCTAATTAAATGAATAACCCAAGTAATGTAAATGACTAAGAGTAAGAATCCCCTCTGTAATGTTTCATAGTATCTTGTGTGATGCAGTGAGGTGTTATCTTGTGGTAAGAGCTATCTCTGTCACACCTGTTCAGTCAGTAACATCTGATATTCTGTGAGATCCCACTCTGCTCCACACTGGGGCAGCCTCACCTTGAACACTGTGTGCAGTTTTAGTCACTGCAATATAAGAAAGATATTAAACCTTTAGAGAGCATCTAAAGGAGGGGGCAACGAAGATGGTGAAGGGCCTTAAAAGGAAGACATATGAGGAGTGGCTGAGGGCACTTGGTCTGTTCAGCCTGGAGAAGATGAGACTGAGGGGAGACCTCAACTTCCTCATGAGGGGAAGAGGAGGGGCAGAGACTGATCTCTTCTCTGTGGTAACCAGTGACAGGACCCAAGGGAATGGCTTGAAGTTGTGTCAGGGGAAGTTTAGGTTGGATATTAAAACAAGATTCTTCACCTAGAGAGTGGTTGGGCACTGAACAGGTTCTCCAGGGAAGTGGTCACAGTCCCAAGCCTGACAGAGTTCAAGAAGCATTTGGATGATACTCTCCAGTATCTGATATGACTCTTGGGGATGTTCCTGTGCAGGACCAGGAGTTGGACTTGATGATCCTTGTGGGTCCATTCCAACTTGGCATATTCTGTGAGATGCAAATCAGCTTGGTAGGCCAGTTTAGAAACATAGTCTATAAAGAAACATAAAAAAAAAAGTCAGACTTCTAAATGTGCTAAGAAGGAAATGCCAAAGAGAAAATATTTCTTCTCCCTTTTAACCTTTTGGAGAAGAGCAATTAAATAAAGTTATAATAACATGGAGTGGAGAATAATAATAATGAGTGAATCTTGTGGAAATTTGTTTTTGCCTTCTCCCCTTCTTGCTGTGTGGTAGACAGCTAATATTTTCATGTTTTCATTCCTCAAAAGTAGCAATGTTGCATATATTTCTAATTGTATCAAAGAAAAAAAAAAATCTACATTCTCCACCAGAAATACTAGTAGATTGTTATGGATAATAACAGGAATGCCTTGGTTTATGATAACAGGAGAATAGTCTGCATGGACAACTTTCAGAATGCCAGTCACTCACATTTAGAAAAGTCAGACTTGCTTGTTGGTTTGCAGCAAAGTTCTCTGCTGCACTGGAATGTGCTCAGAATAAACTGTAGTGAAAGAAGAACTTAAATTTCTGTTTTTTCTCTCTCAAAACTAAAAATATACTGGATTTATTTGGGATTCTGCTGATTACTGTGCTTATTCCTTTCTCTTCATTATTTGAGACACGTAATTTTCAACCCATGTCTGGAATCTCCTTTTCTGAATAAAGGAAAATATAACTCCAGGGTCTGGTCTGTCAAAAGAACTTTTAGGGCTCAGGTCTACACTACACGAGGGAAAATATTACTGCTCTTGTGGACAGCAAAAGACACTTTTCACAAACAGCTAATAAGGAGACAAATCATTCTAAGCCCCAAATAAAATGAATTGATTTGTTGGAGGTGAATTATTTATGTTCCTCAGTCAAGCTAGAACAAGTATTGGCACAAAGCAGTTTATATCTATTCTACACCTTAATTCCTACATGCCACCCTCAGACTAAAAACAAGAGAGATGGAAAAGCAAAAAAAAATAGCAGTTCTCTAGTTGCTCAGACCATAGAAGTAATGTGTGTTCTGGTGAGCTTAAAACACAGTGTTTGCAAAACAAACAAACAAACAAAAAAGTCTGTGCTTTTTTGTAAACACAGAAATATTTTTTCATCAACTCATAGACATATTGTAACAAAGCAATAGAATATTGGATATAAATAAATAGGAAAATTGGAGTAAATAAAAGCAAGACCTTTTCCTTAATATTTTTGAAGTTGACTCAGTTGTTCTGAAATCCTTCCCTCAAAGGGGATTCTCTGCCAAAGATCTAACACATGTTCAAGGCAAAGGATCATTTTCAGCAGTGTAAATCTTCCTGCGACTTTACAGTCATATGAAGGTCTTTTTCTCTCATGAGACATTTGAAGGAGCTGGTCTCACTCTACTCTGCCCTGGTGTGGCCTCACCTTGGGTACTCTACACAGTTTTGGGTGCCTCAACATAAGGACATCAAACTATTACAGTGTGTGCAGAGAATGACTAAGATGTTGAAAGGACTTGAGGGTAAGACTTAAGAGGAGAAGCTAAGGTCACTTGCTTTGTTCATCTTGGAGAAGAGAAGGCTGAGAATTCACCACATTACAGTCTAGAACTTGCTCAAGGGGAGAAGTAGAGGGGAGATACTGATACCTCTCTGGTGACCAGCAATAGGACATGAGGAAATGGAATGAACCTGCATCAGGGGAAGTTCACATTGGACATTAGGAAAGGTTTTTCACTCAGAGGGTGGTTGGTCACTGGAACAGGCACCCCACAGAATTGATCATGGCACCAAACCTGCCAGAGTTTAATGAGCATCTGGATGAAATTCTTAGTCAGATGGTTAAGATTTAGATAACATGTCAAGGAACAGCAAATTGAACCTGATAGTCATTATGGGTACTTTCCAGTTCAAGATACTCTATTCCACATACTCTGGATTACTGATGAGTGGGGAGGGTAGGCACTCTTTTCATGATGAACTAAGGTAATATGTGCACTTTGAATAGCAAAAGATTTTAAATCGTACCTTTTCTAGACACTAATGTCAGTTAACTTTTTTTTTTTCCATTTTTTCCACTAGAAGAAGTGAAATATTAGGAACAAAACCTTAGTCCAAGAGTGACATTTATATAAATTATTACTACAGCAGTAAGTAACAACTTCAATGTAACAGCTGATGCTTGTGGGAGGAACACATTGTAGAAGTACTAATAAAGACTATTCCTCTGAATCTGTGTCAGACTCTGTGTGTGTCTGGCTGAGATGCAGTTCATTTTCCCCATAGCAGCCCACAGTGCTGTGCTTTGTATTGGTAGCTAGAAAGGTGTGGATAACACACCAGTGTTTTGGCTGCTGCTGAGCAGCGCTGACACAGCATCAGCACTATCACTCAACATTCTGCTCTCCATCAGTAGGCTGAGGGTGGGCAAGACCTTGAGAGGCGACACAACTAGGACAGCTGACCCAAAATGACCAAAGGGATATTCCACACCCAATGATGTCATCTCAGATATAAAAGCAAAGGGAAGGAAGAGGAGGAAGAGAGGTATTATTTACAATGTTTCCCTATTTACAACGTTTGCGTGCTGAAGTGCTGCTTCCTGGGAAGTGGCCAGACTTTTCCTACTGATGGCAAGTAGAAAATAAAATCTTTTTTTTTCTTTTTACTTTTGCACATGAAGCCTTTCACTTTTGCTTCAGTAAATTGCCTTATTTCAACCTACAAGTTGTTTTCTATCATATTTTCTCTCCCCTGTCCAGTTGAGAAGTGGGAGCGATAGAGTAGCTTAGTGGGCACATGGCATACAGTCAAGGTTAACTCGTCACAGTGTGATAAGTCTGTCCCTGGCAGCCCCAGCAGAATCCAGCAGGATGCTTCTAACTAATTAGGTTTTCTCATGTGAATGGCAGAAAACTCATGAGTTTTGACTGTTTTATTTGCCTGAGTTTGTCAGATGGGGGTAATAAAAATGGCACTGATCCAGTTACTAACTGGCATGGTTGGGACTCACACAAGCAAGTAAATCAAAAAATATGGTTCCCTTTGCAAAGAGTTACTTAGCTCATAAAATGAACGAATTTGTTTCAGCATAAAATATACAGGAGATACTAAACAAGCTACAGTGCTTTACTTTGATAGCAGCTCTTTCAAAATGTGAAGACTATTGGGAAATACAGAAACATGCAAAAATGTTGCAACTGGTTTATAAAAACATTCTGTAAAGTCTGCACTGCATGTGCACATGGAAACCCCTAGAAAAATATACAGGCAAACTCTTAATAAAACAGACCCAAAAAGAAGATGGAGGAAACATAAATAGCTTTAAAATGTTATCACTGCACTTGATGATGCTTTTGGTAACATTTTTAGGATCTGCTGATTCAAACAGCCCAAACTAAACCTATTGCAAACAGTTGTAATTCCCAGTCCACAATCTCTGCCACCCCATACTAACCTTTCAGTCAGCTGAGTCTGTACGTCACTGATGCTGGGAAGCAATTCAGATCACTTATCTGAGATTATAGTTGTTTTAAAATTAAATAGATTACCCATATGCAACTGTTCAAATGGACAGCAACATCGCAGCAAGATGGGGGCTGACCTCTTCTCCCAGGCAACTAGCAACAAGACAAGAGGAAATTGTCTCAAGCTGAACCCAGGGAGGCTCAAGTTGAACATCAGGAAGAATTTCTACACAGAAAGGCTTGTCAAGCATTGGAATGGGCTACCCAGGGCAGTAGTGCAGTCACCATCCCTTGGAATGTTCAAGAGATGACTGGATGTGGCACTTAGGGCTATGGTTTAGTTGACATGGTTGTTTTTGGTCAAAGGTTGGACTCAATGATCTTGTAGGTCTTTTCCAACCTTAGTAATTCTTTGGTTCTATGATACTAAAATCATGAAACTTCCTTAGTTTCTTTCTGTGAGCTTTTCACTTTAATATGCAAAGGAACTCAAAGGGACCATATTTTAAGGTCAAACATTTGAATTTTTCAAAATTAAATGTCTAACTTCATTTTCAGTGCCTGTATTCATGGAACATATATAGTGCTTATCCCTGATTACTTGATGGTACACTGATCATAGTATATGAACATAGTATGTGGACCAGACCATTAAATATCTCTTGAGTTTCTTTGAAAACACCTGTGAGAAATGGTGCTGAATGTAATGGTGATCAAGATTGACATGGGAGGGAGGAGCTCCTGTGAGGAGTATGGAGGCATAAAAACTTTCAGAATTGTAGGGGACTTCCATAAGAGTGACTTTCAAAAGTTTTATACCCTTATGAGGAAAATTACACACTTCTTTGAGAGTAAACTTCCTCTGAATTGTAATTTTGAAAATAGAGTTTAATTCTTCATTTCTGATGTTCAGAATTGTTCCCATTTCAGCTTCTTTGCTTGCTGTTAGATTACTTTGAATCCTTAATTAACTATTGAATAGTCCTGAATTTTAAGGGCATAAATAGCAATAGACTATGATGAATCTTCACAAAACAGAGAAAGAAAAAAACAAACAGAAGAATCCTTTCTCCTTGGCAAATCTCGGAAAACTCACAATGACAAAAGTAAATTGGGGTATAATACAAGTCACATACATACACTGCAATAAAACACGTGACTTCAGCAGAGATGCACTTGAACGAAATAGCTGATATTAATGCTAGGAGTATGGCAATAGTTGAGGACAGCATATAGGCCTCTCCTCAGTATAGTAGAATGGTTTATCACATCTGTGACTGGCATGGTACAAGACTCTACTAGTGATTGATACAATTAGGATGGAAATTAGAAGGCCTTTACACAGCAAAGATCTAAGATTATGAGCATTAATAAAACCTTCTAGTTGTTAAGAGGAGCTGAGCTAGTTTTTGGAACTCTCCTGTCCAGGACTCTCTGCAGTGGTAACTTCCTTTTTTTTGTTGCTACATCTCACAGAACAAATATCTTATAGAAATTATCTCAAATAATTTTAAGACAAAAGAGACATAATATACCCTATCTGCTGTTTGGCCTATTATATTTTGATAGATCTTCCTAAATAATATGTTGGGGAAGGGAACATGCAAACCAGGAGTAACAGACTACTGTAGAAGCAGTATATTTGTTTAGGAATCAATAGCTGTGTTCTTCATAGGAAGGCATGCCTTATGAGGAGAAACAAAGGACTTTGAGTTTGTCTAGTTTGGAAAAAAAGGAGTCTACAGCTACCTGAGAAGGGGAAGTGGAGAGGGAGGTGCTGAGCTCTTCTCCATGGAGAAGAGTTCAAAGCTGCACCAGAGAAGGTTTGGACTCTACATTAGGAAGCATTTCTTTACAGCAAGGGTGGTAAAACGCTGGAACAGGCTTTCTAGAGAGGTGATCAATGCCCTAATCCTATCAATGTTTAAGAAGAATTTGTACAATGCCTTTAGCAATATGATTTAATTTTGGTCAACCCTGAAGCAGTCGGGTCATTGAACTAGATGACTGTCATAAGTCCCTTCCAACTTAAACATGCTGTCATATTTCTGGCCTATATTTTGATCACGTGAAAATCAGGGATCATTTTATTGAATGCTTTTAGGGGGCTTTAACACTAAAAATCATTAAGGAGACTTTGAAAACTGTTATTGCCTTGACAATTATGAACTGAGCACAGTTTTTGAGCTTTCATTTAATTTCACTCCCTGTCAGATTCAAGAACTGTATCTTAGAATGAATGAAAGATTAATAAATTAAAGATTAGTATTTTAGGAAAATCTGTTTTAGTATTTTCAGGCATTGATTGATCTTTCATGTGAGGACTTAGCTTAGTAAAATACAGGAATTTGAAATACAAGTCAGAATTCAGTGATGCAGTGTAAGAATTCTAAATTGTCTCTTCCATGAGTCTGAATTGGTGCCACTGCAGTACCTGGTAACATTCTCTTGATGTCAACAAGGTAATAATCAGTTGTTTAGAAACAGGGGGCAGAGGAAGTCAAAGAATTGATACTGAGTCATGCTCCAGATTTACAGAAAGTAATCCAGTACTGACTGGTTTCTGCTTCCGAAACATGAACCCACATAAAAGTATGCACTGGCTCTGGCTGGTGCAATTAAAAAGGAATAGCTTTCAAAATAACAATATCACTTTGGATAGCTTCATTTTAATAATTTGATACTATAGTTTCATAATTCCCAGTCCAGCCTCCTAAATTTTTAAATAGTAGCAACATAAACCTGCAATGAATACTTTTACAAGACATGAAACACAGAGGCAAATTTTACTTATGAATAAACAGCCTCATAAAGTTTCTCATAAACGACCATGCCCTGGGATCTATTCCAAAAATTGTCTTGTTTTGAAAAGTACCATAACCTGAGGGGTTTCGCAGTTCGAGTGCTGAGAATGAGGTCAAATACACACAAACGGAAAGGAGTGTAGAATGTCATCACATCTGACATAACATCTTGAAGGAGGCCATTTGGCCAATGCTTTTTTTTCCCAACAGTGAGTAAAAAGAACAGGAGTGATGTATGCCAGAATTAGATACCAAGATTCTTTTGTTTTATTCTCTATGCTTCATGATCACATTTAGCAAGTCCAAAATAAAACCCTGAAACAAGATATATCTAATCCAATAGCACTATCTGCTGCAGCATACACCCAAGGTCACAGGTCCCTGCTGCCTCTCATTCATTTGGTGCCAAATGGAGCACCAGGGTAAAAATGTCAATGTCAGGATAGTCTGCTATCACTGTTTTTCAACTCCTGGTGATATTGGGGTTTTAGTGCTTCAACAAAAAGGCACCAATATTTTCATCAGTTTACACTAGAAAGACTGTAGCAGACATTCTTGTGGGCAGCACAATGACCAACAGTGGGATCCAAATACCCAATGCAACGGAGACATCAGCCAGCAACACCAGTGACTGTGCCAGAAAACATCCAGCCTCACAACAGACTGCACAGGCTTTTCAGATATGGTTGTCTTGAGACCCTTATCAGCTCTCCCTGCCCCTCAGTCTGAATAAGTTTGTGTATATCTTGTTGCTGGAGGAGAGAAGAGAGACTAGCTCTCTGAGAACTGCTTGCTGTGTTTGTATGGACCCTTGGTATGTTTAAGGACTGTTTGCAGTTTGGAGTCTGTGCCCAGTTTGAGGATTTTATCATGCTATATGTTTTTCCCTTTGTTTCACTGTGTGTCATTGCTGGAATTTTCCATCCCTCCTGCCTTGTAACCCACCCCGACTGGTCCCTGCGTGCAGCAGGGTAGCATTTCCACATATGGTATATACCTGCCCTTGTATTCCCAGTTTTGGAGGTTTTTGCCTTGTATTGCAAACCCCTCCCAGGTTTTTCCCTAAACCCCTCCTTAAGTCCCACCCCGTTCCAGAACCTTCCCTACTGATCCTGTATAAGCTGGGCATCATTTCAATTAAAAAAACTTTTTTTCTCCCTGGGCCTTGGAAGTCTGTGTCCTCCACTCCCCGTCTCCCTTCAAGACCGCATCTTGGTGCTCTTAAAAACACAGATTTGTGACTTTTAGGTGCAGAAAGTGTGTCCCTGTCTCAGACACAGTTCCTTATGTGGCAGAACTATACACAAGAGACTGTAGAAATAAGCACCTTTAATCTATATGACATCACTCTGCTCACACTCATTGGCACCTACTCATACATCATTAAATACAATTTGTCTTAATTGCAGTCAACAATTTGAGCAATGACTATGCTGTAATTTGACAGAAATATAATATTTTTCCTCCTTGTACGTTCCTAACAGAAGAATATCTGGAAGACTGTATCTCTAAAACATTCCATACACACCCGTATCATGAACTGTTGTTTAAAAGTAAGGTCAAGTTTTTTATTGTACAGAGTAATGCTTTAAACCATGATAACTAGATTACCTTGGAAATTAAGTATTTTTAATATTTAATATATTAATATATAATTTCTCATAGATTGTAGGTATCTGCAAAGAGTTTGAAACCTGAAGTACCTCTCTTCCCAAATGCTTACCTGTGATCCTGAGGGCATACAGTGAGCACAATAAGGGAGACCACTCCAGGGAGTGAGGTAGCCAAAGAGAATTTATTCCAACTGGTACACAACTTAAATAGGGTCGGGGGGCTGGGTTCTGGGCCCAGGAGCACCCTGGGAAGGTTTTGGGGAAGGGTCTGGGTAGGTCCCAACCAAACAAGGCCAGGATCCCCAAAACTGAGGGGACAGGGGTAGGGATATGCCGTATAGGGGGTTATTACCCAGCTGCCAGCAGGAGGCAGTGGGGAGTGAGTTATAGGCCATGTGAGTGTAATTTTCCAACAGGGTACATAAGAGAACAAAGGAGAACCATATAACATTAAAAAATCATGAAGTGGGACAGGACTCCCGAGCCACAGGCTGTCCCTAGGCATGTTAACAGTCTATGTAACAGCAAAGTGCAACATCCATCACAGGTCTGTGTTGCTGAGGGAGCTTCTCCATTGTTGATAGCCGTCTCCTCCAACACTTACATAAATTGTGGTCTCTTTTATTTACACAATATTACTTTGAGCTGCACTTAGAAGTAATGTTTTTAAGTGTTCTTAGAATGAAGCAAAATGTGCAAACTGTTTTTAATGCACTACAAAAAAATCAATTTAATTTGATACTTACTGTATTTGCTTTCTAGTGGAAAAAAAAGCATTTTTTGTTACTGGCTCCAAACAGTCAATCAAACAAAAATCTTCATACTTATTTCTTACCATCTGAGTGCTCTCAGCATTTGTGAGAAGTACATTATGTTTATGTGTAGGATCTAACTGGGCTGAGTTACAGAGCAGGGATAGGAGATATAAGGGAAAATAGACATAAATGTGGAAAGTTCACATAGGAGGATACTTTTTATTTGACAGAAATATTCTTTAGGCATATATAACATATGGTAATGTTATAATGGTAGGCAAATCTGTCATCAGATACTCAGCTTATGCCTTGTCTCTGGCAAAAATCCTTTAAGTTGTTTTGCTGAGAGAAACAATCTTAAAATCAGCTGTCATGTTTAAGTCCACCAAAGCACCAAGTCTAGTTTAATGCTGTCTCTACTCTAACAGAGTCAGAGGAGAAAGATGTGCACATTCATCACAATTACCCCACAAGGGAATTAATTTTGCCTGCTTATTTTATAAAGGGATATAACTATTTCTGGGAACCCAGGTTCCTCAAAAAACAAAACAAACAAACAAACAAACAAACAAACAAAAGACAAACCAAAAACAAAAACCAAAAAAACCCCAAAACCCTGAATATTGACAGTCTAGAGTGCAAGCACTGTACTCCCTCTAACACTCCTTTACTATCTGTCATTTATGGCTTTTAATCAGTAGTCAATAAGTCATGGAACTTGAGTAAGATTGTTAAGACTGAAGAAGGGTTGAAAATAAACAAAGGAAAATTGCAAGTAGTCCTTTAAACAAAAGATAAGCAAAGAATCAGCCTGTGGTCAGTAACTGCATGCAACTTGTAAAACATCTGGAAATATTCTACAAAATGATTACAAAAACCAACATGCCTGCAGACATCATCAGGAGCAAGTCTTTGATGGCAGATGTCATTCATTCTGTTACTGCACATTAACAGAGCAATTTCAAATTATTAAACAGTGGCTATAAGGTGGTCCATGCCTGGAGGTTTGATTTTTCTCCAGATAAAACTTCATAAATTCAAAACCCCTATTCAAAACAGCAACTGTCTGTGTAATGAAAACTGACTGGGCAATCACCAACCAAATGAAGTTCAACAAGGGGAAGTGTCGGATTCTACACCTGGGGTGGGGCAACACTGGATGCACGTACAGACTGGGGAATGAGATGCTGGAAAGCAGAGCCACAGAAAGGGCTCTGGGGGTCCTGGCCGATGACAAGTTGAATATGAGTCAGCAGTGCCCTGGCAGCCAGGAGGGCATCAGGCAAAGCATCGCCAGCCAGTCATGGGAGGGGATTGTCCCGCTCTGCTCTGCACTGGGGTGGCCTCACCTTGAATATTGTGTGCAGTTTTGGGGCACCACAATATAAGAAAGATACTAAGCTCTGGGAGAACATCTAAAGGAGGGCAATGAAAATGGTGAAGGGCTGTGAGGGGAAGCTGTATGAGGAGGGGCTGAGGGCACTTGGTCTGTTACTGAAGAGGAGACTGAGGGGTGACCTTCCTGCAGTTAGAACTTCCTGGTGAGGGAAAGAGGAAGGGCAGAAACTGATCTCTTCTCTGTGGTGGCCAGTGACAGGACCCGAGGGAATGGCCTGAAGTTGTGTCAGGGGAGGTTTAGGTTGGGTATTGGAAAAAGGTTCTTCCCCCATAGGGTGGTTGGGCACTGGAACAGGCTCCCCAGGGAAGTGGTCACAGCTCAAGGCTGACAGAGTTTGAGAAGCACTTTGACGATGCTCTCAGGCACATGATGGTGTGACTTGGGGAGGGTTCTGTGCAGGGCTGAGGGTTGGACTCAATCCTTGTGGGTCCCTTCCAACTCAGCACATTCTGTGATTCTGTGAAATAAGTAAATAACTCGGAGACCTCAGAGTTAGAAGCATCATGAAAAATTAATAATCTTCTCAGTTTTAACAATAGTTTCTATGCTAACATCAGGAAGGTATTAGATGCAGAGGACACATTACCTCTACAGCTACTGTGTTTGTGTTATTATGGGCTGTATTTTTGATTCCGTGAGTTTTGGATGATTCTTTGAAAAACACACTTATTTTTTAAAATGCTTTAATCATTGTTTTATTTTTCTTAAAGTGCTTCTTGTAATCAGACTACCATTTAAACACATTAGCATTTAAAAACTCCCAAACTAGATTCCTAAATTAATATCTTCTTGTGTTTTATTCAAATTTTAGCAGGTATCAAAAAAGTAGATATGCAAATGTTAGTATTATTGAGAAAATGTAAAACTGAGTGCAAGAAAGGACTACCAACTTCCAGAAAAAGGGCTTGAGAGCTCTGCAGTTCAGTAGGGTATATCTGCTTCCCTGCATAAGGTAGATGAAATATGAATAGAGATCAGAACATTTAAAATCTTTTCACATTGATTTAGCCCTTATTCACAGTAGTGTATTCTTCTTTGAAGTAGAAACATGCATAGAAACACAGAAACATGCAGAGTTTATTCATTAACATCTCAAATAACAACTCATGCTGGCAAAACCTTGTGTTTCTTTCACAAAGCAGAATGATTCCTTCAATATTCTGTACATTTGGGTTTTAGAAGTTTTTTATTTGCTTTTAGGACAGATGATAAAAAACATATATATGATATATATGTCTTCCCCCCCCATATTTAAAGTAAATTGCAATAAAAGGTACCAGCTAGATGGGCTGATCCCTTGTGTGTGAACTATATGTAACTTTATTGAGGACCCTTAAAAAATTACCCTAGAAATCTGGGCTTTCTTCAAGGACGGTGAATATGTTTTCATTTGCATATTTGTGGTTTCTTTATAGTGGACACTGATAATGTTATGGTTGTTTCTTCCTCAACAGGAAAATGTCAGATTTGTTTTTCCCAATTGAAGAAAACAGGAGAATCTCAGACATTGGATGTTTGTTCTCCATCATGAGAAAAAATTCAAATAATGTTCTCTAAATATTTTATAAACCATTAGTTTATCTATTCCATTCAGTAAAGTTATAACCTTCCCCTTTCTTATACACAGTGACATTGTAAGGTAAACTGTGTTCTATTGAGCCTGACATGGAATTTAAAAAATACATCCAAGGCAATTTAGCAATTAATGACTTCAAAGAAAAAGAAGCCTCATTTCTTTCCTTCCTTACTGTGCTCTTCTGTTGTATAGCCACATCTGTGAGGTTTAATTTTTCCTGAAACAGCTTATTTAGTACTCACTAGGTATCTCTGCCAGTTCACTCACTAATCCTGCAACAAATAATCCAGTAAAAACAATAGATTTCTGCCACATGACTTGAATTGACTCACAGAAGCTTGCAGCTGGCACCAGAGCGGCCCAGAGCAAGAAACAAGTGTGTGTAATTTGTTCTATTTTAAACAGGTTTCAAGTGAATGTGCTTCCCTTCTACCTGGAGTATTCAGAGTATACTATGATCATGGATGTCACCTCGTAAAGCAGTTTAGCTAGTGGGTATTTTATTGTATTGAAATAAAAAGAAATATTGACTACTACATTTTTAAACAGTTTTCCTAAAAATCTTGTGTTATATTTTCAAAATACTGGGTTTTTTTTACACTTATTTATAAATCTATTTCACCTAAACAAAAGAAAATGTTCCTGTGACATGATTGTTATTACAAATCTACTAGCAGAGTATCTAGTAGTTAACCTAAGTAATTTGCTGATCATGAGTCTGATCATTTTCAGTAGCATCATTATAGAAAGACACTTGCATGGTTTATCGATATGTGAATATTTGTGGTCCTTCTTTGTTATTTGTTGGCAACTCTCCTATCTCCTGCAGATAGCTGTCTTGCTTTCCTTGGAATTGGTGGAGAAAATGCTCTCAGGTGACTTTACAGTTTGCATATTCAGGTTGAACAGCTGAGAAAATGTACTTTCTCCAAGTTTCCAAGTCCCCTTTGCTTGCTGTTGAAACAGCATTTATGAGCAAAATATACTCATTTGGGCATGAGCAAATGGATTGTTTTGACTAGTTGTGTTATACATAAAAATGGACAGAATTCAAGCTAATGATACATGAAATAACAGTTTAGCAAGCAGCAAACTGTCCTGAGATTTGTTGAGATTTCATATTTATGATGATATGCTGAAGCTGGAGGTTAGCTACAAGCTGTATAATGACTGCTTGCAAGCATCATGTTGTGCTGTTATTGCTCAGATTTCTTGCCATGAGTCACTGTGAGGCCAGACAATTAAAAAAGGAGAGAAGGGGCGGCGTGAAGAGGGCTGAAGTGAGGGCGGGAGGATGAAAGGGAGAAAGGAAAGGAGGGAGGGAGGAAAAGAGCAAGCAGAGAAATGAATGGAAGGACTGAAGTAGAACATGTTTCAATACTGTCAAGAAAAGGCAGACTATCAAGAAATTATTCACAAAAAACACAACTGATCACCTAGGAAAAAAAAAGTGTTTGCTGGAGCTCTAATGTGAAGTATTACCAAGATAATGACATAGGGAAGAAGTTTTGTTGTTTTTTTCTCCCAGAGATTAAAAAAAAAAGACAACACTGTCATAGGAAACAGAGTGCTCTCTCTTTCCACCTCAAGAATCACAAACAAGAAAGCAAAAAAGTGTGACCAATAAAATGAGAATGCTAAAATTTAAAGAGAGAGACAGTACTCATAGACCAACTAAAATAGAACTTCTTGGTATCACCGTAAACAAGAAGGCAGAGATTGTGTTTATATAGTCTGTTCACGTGGAGTGCATGAGGTTGTGGTGATAAAGTATCAGGAGGTAAGAGTTAAGGAGAAAACTGGTTACAGTGTTTGATTTTAATTGCATTTATTACTCATGAGGAAGTGACCACTATTAGATTATTAATATTGGCTGCTGACAGAGAAGTGGCATTGTTCTGTGAAGGCAGAGAAGAGCCATGACCAGATCAACATAGACCAGCACAGGAACAGAAACTGATTCTGTTTCACTGCCAGAGAAAGCATATGAGCAGTCACTGTTCAGAAGCAAGTAGGAAAGTGCTAGCATTTAAAAAACCTCTAGTGCTCATTCTTTGAAAATTTGTGAAGCAGCTTATGGAGTTTATTTCTTTAGGACTATTTATTGTCTTCTATATAGTTTCAGAGCCGGTGCTGGCATGAATTATTTTCAACTAAATCTCTTCTATGAAATATATCCTGTGTGTTGATGAAATTTCCCACGTGTATTACCTTTTATAGCAATCCCCTGGGCAAGTTCATCTCAAATTCAGGGGAAGATATATCAAGGACTAGACTTCCTGAAGTATTCCTAAAGCATCTGTTTTGACAGATATTGGCAATACAGCAATAATACTCATCAAGTAACCTTAATCAGAACATCTTGCTTACTAGAAGTCTCTACATTTCAAAATGTATTTCCACTTCAAATCCAGTGAAAACCACACATCAGATTCTTACATTTATGCCCAATCTTTAACAAATGCAATTATGGTTTATGTTGCAAAATAGACATTCCTAGTATATTATCACAATACTTTCCTTTTTAATTTCTAAAAATACTCTTGTAAAATCAAGAAATGTTTTCTATCAATTTATTTCTGCAACAACAAAACCAAATAATTAGGTGATTTCAACAGAGTAATTATGTGACTTTTTATAAATAAAAAAGGCCCTTCAAATTATTTCCTGACAGTTTAAAATATCTACTATCTAGCCAGACTTTCAATAATGTAATTAAAATCTCAAACTAGACTTCACTGTTATAGTATTTATAACAAAGCCCTCAGGTTCTGGAGCATTTCTGGATACCAAGACTCTTCAGTATCACTTGAAATGTTAAAAGAAGATGATCAATGTTTTGCATAATTGAAACAACATGGTTCATACCAACTTATTTTAATGAAAGACAATTCCTGAGCAGGACAAGTTTGAATGAGCAGTAGGAAAAATAGATTTAGGAAGAAGTATCAATAAACCAACACGTACTAGTCTTTTGTGAAACTAAAAAAAAGAAGCAGAACCTAAGGCAAAATAATGAGTTTAGTTCAAGTACACTAAGCTTGTTAAAAAGAATAAGGGTTGTTACCTCAGAACTGCCTGTTATGAACTTTGCAGCCTCAGCGGAACATAAAATGAAGAAGTGTTCTACATTTTAATGCTACTACATTCATTACATGGCCTGCAGGGGCCACTGTGCTAATCCTGTCTGACCTGCATAGCACAAGCAAAAGACTACACTGCTTTCAATCCTGGAAACAGAGAATATATAAGGTTTTCTTCTACAGGTATATGATTTTATCACAGACATTCAGAAGTTCTATGAGTGTATAGACAACTGCAACTAGGCATACCTAGAGCTGTCATTCTCCTTAAATGTACATGTAGAGGCATCAAACACTTCAGAGTCCTGGCTGTGCTCTGGACTCTCAGCATCTTTCTTATACAGTTAACAAAGGCCTCTCAACAGAAACTCCGATGAATTCAATATGGCCTTCATTACATGGCATTTATATACCTAAAATTGTGGATTGGGATTTTCATATAGATCATGATTTGAAAAATGCATTTAAATTCCATCTATCCCATAAAAACCAAGGAAGGAAATTCCACCTCTTTTTATAACTCACCAAAAAGTATGCAAGACTGTTCAGTGTTTATTAAAGTAATCAAGAGACTATTTTTTTTATATATAGATTCACAAAATTACCTTTATCTTCCCAAAGCATAATACCTATGAAAACAAACTTTTTCATGCTATTCCACAAACGAATAATGTAAGTTATAAAAACTATGTCTTACAACCTTGTTGAGACTCACATATCTGCATCTGTTTAGTCTTCAGAATTATTTCAAAGTTTTATTAAACCAATTTTTAAAAACGCTCATATTAACTAATAAAGAAATCTACTCCTGACTTTTTACAGGAGTGTAAGGTTTGGTATTGCTTTACCAAAGCAAAGTCAACCCTTCTAGAGTAAAAGTTTCTCCATATTCTTACTCTCTGTTCACACAAGATAGTGTGACTTGATTACCTCTCAGAACAATAATCTGAACGCATTGCTTTTTTGTTAAATTGGTTCTATTAAGCTTCCCTGCTC
>VXBX01003515.1:116476-132488 GCA_013400415.1 Scytalopus superciliaris | reverse complement strand
TGGTTGTGTTGTGTTTTGTTTGTTTTGTTGGGTTTTGGTTTTTGTTTTGTTTTGTTTTGTTTTTTTATCTTGGACACAGTTTTATTTTATTTCTTTAGATGGATTTGCACTGTGTTCAGTCTCTTGAGTTTTTGGAAGTTCTAGACAAAGAAAGAAAAGGAGCTGTGGTTTTCCTTTGAAGGGAGACACAGATCACTCTTTGGGGAAGGAGCAGCCAGTGCAACTGGTGGAGGGTGGTACTGGTGGAAAGGCAAGAGGAGAATGATTGCAGTAGCATATGGGAAAGGAGATCTAATGTACAAGGATGTGAAGCTTAGGAGTGAAGGAGGTTCATTCAGGCAAAAGAAATCATTCTTGGGAAGCCCCTGGGGAAACTGGGCTCCTTGGGATGAAAGAGAGGGTCCTGGAGTCGTCACAAGTATAACAGCACAGGAAAGTAAGGGTGAGGAATTCAAGAGAGGAGGGAAGGGAGAGGAACTTTGTGTCCATGGGAAGCATCCCTGAACACTGCTCTTATATACACCCTGCCTCACACTAATTGCTGGACACACTCTTCTCCAATCTCCAACCATCACTTCACTATTGTGAGGGATGTGGTCGTAAGCCAAGGATTTCTTAGCTTCTTTATTTTTGACACGGATCTGTGTAAAAAATAGATGGACCTGTAGCTGTGTAAGGGCTTTATAGGCTCTCATGTTAGTAAGATGAGTGATGCGTAAGACTGAGAATGCTAAAACATATGTAAGTATGGACTGAGAAGAAGAACTTTGATGGACTCAGCTCACCAGAGAATTTAATTTTACTGTGTTATAAAGAAGTATTTCCTCTGTATTTTGTGATCCACAACATCTCCATGTTTTTACTGTATCTCATAAGAAAGAAATCTTTTATGAGCATTTTTCACATTGTGAAGGTTCATGTAAAAACACCGAAAGAGATTTTGGGTTTTTAATTTTAGTTTGGTTTGGTTTTTTCGTTTGTTTGTTTGTTTTTCTCGTGAAATCACACTCCAGCATAATAAGAGAAAGAAGAGTGCCCAGCAATTTGTTTGGTGCAGGGTTCAGTGATACTGCGTAGAAGTACCTAAGTTGGTACCAAAATAAAGCAAGATTTTCCTGGCCCTGATCCCAGTTCCACACTCTGTTTTTGACTACATATAGATAAGCTAGAGAACGTTTTCATGTATTCACATCTCACTGTTTTCAAAGAAGCACATGTCTGAGAATGTTAAAATCCCTTAACACTGGAATTTTGACTTCTGGATGACTTAGAAAAAAACCTAAAAAACTCTAAGTACGTAACTATCATTCTCATTGGTTAAGACCTTAAAATTCCACTTTTGGTTTTCAAAGTAGTTAAATCACTTAGGCCCTCTTACCACAGAGTTCCTTTCAAAACTACAACATATGTTCTGTTCACAGCTCTGGAAGGTGCACATATTCACATTATCACCTGCACTGGTTTTGGGTATAAATATTTATTGCAATTCAATCTCCACTTGGAGCATCACTCACAAAACTGCAGATGAAAATAAGCCAAGATGACAGGACACAGATGAATGCTAATAGAGTCGAAGTTTTGCTAGCAGTAGTGAGCTTTGATGTTAACACAATCCCTTCTTTTGTTATGTTCAGTATATAGAAAAGTTATTTTTACTGTCTAAATCTAATAACATCACCAATCAGAAACCATTCCCGAATCTGAGAGAAGTTACTGATCTTTTTCTTCTCCTCAGTCACCTTCATCTGCCTAGACTAAACAAAACAAAATTATTTTTACCCACCAGGGATTTCATAAATCACTAATACTGTAATAATTGCCAAGTACCACAAAATGTCTGCTGGTATTTAAGGAATTTTGACTTGAAATTCATGCCGCTGAAGAATGAAAATGCAGTTTTCAGAGACTGTGTTTAATGTGTTTTTCATCAGACCACTGTCATATCCTGTTGACCACAAAAGACTAAGGATGAGGTAAGTTATACCCTTTAAATTAATGAATACACTACTTATAAGTTGGTGTTAAGGTGAGTGCTTTGGGAAAAATTAAGAGTATTTAACAACTATATTGTAATAAATTCTGCAAAATGGCTCTGTAATGACTCTGTAAGTTCTGGTTTCCTATTTATTACTAAGGCAATGATGTTCACTGCAACTCCTACTTTTAAGGCTTGCCAGTTTTTTTCATTAAATACCATGACAGTTTGGAGATTCCTGAGAATTTCTCTTCATATTTTGCACAATGTGTTGAGCAGTAGTGAAGCAAAAGATATAGAACACATCCACCACCATGTCCTTGAGTATTCACACACTCATCATATGTTTGTTGTTATATCATTCAGCATGTATGAGATTTGGATTTCAGCTTGAGACTTCTCAGGATAGGGCTCTAGTCTTCCAAATAACATGAAATGTTGGAGCAGTAAAATATAATTTCAAGCAAACATGTTAAATAAAAACCAGCAACCAAATAATCACAAATAAGTGAATAAAGAAAAATACTACAAATATCACAGTATTTAATGAATTTATTAGTGAAAGTAAGGTGTGCTCAACCTTAAAACTGCAATTTACCTTGAGAAGTCAAAATCTGTGAGTAGCCAAGTGCATCACCCCATGAAAATGCAATAAATCACCATAGAGATTAATCCAAGAAAAGCCCATCAGTTATTCACTCAGATAGTAAGTGTTAGCAGAGCAATTCACAACTAAGAGTCAGTTAGAAGACATGGTGCTCTAAAGAAATTAAATAAATCTACAGTCTTTGAGTAACACATAATCAATTTTATTAAAAATAGTCCTTGATTGGTCACAATCAAGAATAATTGTACAAGGTAATTGTACAAGGGAACATACCAACTAAGGACAAACAACAACAACAAAAAACAGTTTAGGGGAAAAAGAAAGAGGAATATCTAAGCATTTTTTTTCTTCATAATGTTGGCAATGTCATTGCTGCCATGGCTTAATTAGCAAATTTGTTCCCAAGAGAAAGAAATATAGTCAAAAAGTATTTGACTGAATGGCACAATAGCTTTAAACCCCTTTTTATCAGCACTTGAGATTATCAGTGGCAATGTCTTAAAAAATGGTTTTATCTGCAGAAAATATCCAGTAAGGATTGCAAATTATATGCTCTGTTCTAATTCCAAATGTTGTAAGTATTTTAAATTTATGAATACTTAGTTGTATACTTCAAGCAGAGGAAAACAAAAAAACCCAGAAACCTCTGGATGAGCAAAACCACAGCAATGTTACTCAGTCAAATTCTGGCAAACCCTGGAGACCAACTATCATGTTCCTCACACACACTTATAGGTGAAACTCCTTTGCTTTTTACACCAAGGGGCTCATTCACAAAATTACTCTTCAGGCTAGGTCTTGGCTTTTGGTATATTCTGAGGGGATGCTAAGGAGGGAGACAAGAGGCTGGTCTGGACCAAAACCTTTTTTGGGGATGTTACAGCAGCTCAGCAGTGTAAACAATTACTGCATTGCTAGCAATAAGATGGGACTTGGATTTCATGACCCATCAGATCTCCCTTATTCCTATGTTCCTAACAACTAAGACTTTATGTAGACAGTTCCACATCTTCTCTTAATTTCTTGTGCCCCTGGATGGTTGCAATTGTTTCAATATTAATATTTGATTATGCATAGAGATTGCCTATATTGATTTCATTTCAAGTCTTCATCAGAACTAACAACCAGATGAATATGGAATGAATTATATGATCACTCTACACTTCATGAGTCTAATATAAAATTAAAATTCAATGAACAATGTTATTGAATTAAATGCAGGTGTTCAAGACCAGTCTGTCAGATATTATATATTTATAATAATGAAAACACAAACAGGTGCTTTGTCAAACAGATATACTTTGACAGTAACTTGGTGATTAGATCACAGGTTTATTTTTTATTGACTTTAATAGTATGAAATTACTAACTAAGAGAGAAGTAAGTTTTTCATCAGTGTTTTTTTATCAGTACCCACATTTTCCTGGTCTTTAAAGGCATTTAGCTGCCTTTTTCTCTATCTGTCTTTAAGATATATCCATTATCATAGATTATAGAATAGTTTGGGTTGGAAGGGAGAATTAAAGGTCATTTACTCCTATTCCATAGAATGAGCAGGGACACCGTCAACTAGATCAGGTTGTTTAGAACCACGTCCAGCCTGACCTGGTATGTTTCCAGGAATGGGGCATCCAGCACCACCCTGGGCAACCTGTGCCAGTATTTCACCAACCTCATTGTAAGGAACTTCTCCCTTATATCTAATGTACATAAACCCTTCTTTAGTTTCAAACCATTAGCCCTTGTCTTATTGCTACAGGCCTCAATAAAAAGTCTTTAAGTTCCCTTTAAGTATTGAAAGGCCATAATAAAGTCTCCCTGGAGCCTTCTCTTCTCCAGGCTCAACAACCCCAACTGTCTCATGAGCCAACTCTCTTAGGTCTTTCTGCTCAGCCTTTTGTGACCAAGAATGGCTTTGGTGGGACTCTGTGGCAGAAATATATACTGCCTTCATAAAGAAAAATACCCTGAATCGTCCTCTGGATCAAATATACTGTCAGTACATGCTTTCAACACAGTGACAGACATAGCAGAACTCTATTCTTTCATATGTATGTGTCCAGGGACATCCAGTGATCATTTGGTGACTCTGTGGGTTTTTTCCTGCATTTCTTCTGCCATCCATAATCTGGTGCTCCTGTCAGACAGACATCACCCAGCTCCCAGTGGCCCCTCTGACTGGCACTGGTGCACAAGCTGTGGGATACTCAGTGCCAGGATGCATCTACTCATTGGTTGAGAGCAAGTGAGCAGATCCCAGACACTGCCTACCTCCTACAAAGTGTCTGCCATGTCATGCTGCATATCAAGCTCAGATGCTCACTGCTCACCACAGCATTTGCTACTGTTGCTTCTTCTACCTAAAGGTTAGGATGGCAGCCTTAGTGTATCTTTGATATTCGGTTATTGGGGTTTTGTGTGATTCTAACAATGAAGTGTGAAATCTGGGCTTAATTACAGGTCTAGTTCTCAGTTTAGTCCTGATAGAAGACTATCACAGGCTTCACATGAGACATCAGCCACTGCAATGGGAACAGGTTTCTGTGGTGATGTCAAAGTAGGATTTCTTTTAATCTGAAAAGCAAATGTTATATAAAATATCTGAAGCTGCTTAGCTTTCTAGGCAACATTCCCAGACATTTGCAGCAAACAGTCCACCTCCTGGAAGGCAAAAGCCAACAAATTTCCCACCCAGTAGGGGTGGTAATGCTGAGCTGCTGTATGCTGTTCTTGCTCATCCCAAGAAACCACAAAGCAGGGCACATAAGCTATTTAACAAATAATTAAAACTGGAGGAAATATGCCATTGTTAAGACACAAACTCCCAAAAGTCTCACAACTCTCTAAGTAGTCCCTTGTATAGTAAATAATTAACGCTGTAGCAAATATTGAACACCAAACAAGTCTTGCTGCATGACAAAAACAAATGTAATAATACTTAAGGCAAAATAATATGTTTGTATTTGTTTGGGGTTTTTTCTTGACATGTGCAACATTCATTTGCAAAGCTGAAGTTAGGTATTCAGGATAGCTAAAAAGTTTTGAAATATTTAGTCCCTTAGAAACATAATCTCCCCAGAAGTATACATAGCCCAATTTCATCTTTCAAGTAGTAAAGCTGACTTATTTTTAACATAAATAGGACCTTTGTGATTCTCTAAAAAGAATTCCACCAAGCCTTTTCAGCCTCATTTCCCAGTTACAAAGTAAGGTCTATCTATAGCACCATTAATAATCTAAGTAATAATTTTGTTGCTTTTATGTCAGTCAATGATTATTTTATCTTTTGAACTAACGACTGAAACTATTAAAATTTGGTTTTCAAGTTTGACCCAACATATGTGTGGTTCAGATTGAGATATTAAATCATTAATATCCAACATTATAAATAATTTTACTATATTAAAACATTTAAAGTATTAACAGTTGTTAATATTAGAGCTATTATTAACTGATATTATTCAAAGTCAAATAAAACTTTCCATGCTTATGAATTTATTGCCTCTAACTCTTTTGGCCAGCAGTAATCACAATACACTAAACACACAATAATGAGAAGATCTCCCAAATCCCTGATTAACTCAGCATGATGCACTGGTCTCTATACAATCACAGAAGAGGGAACTCAGTCTATCCAGAGCCAAATGCTGCATTGTGAATAAACCTAACTCTGTGTGTGCATAACATGATGATAAATGTCTTTGCACAGTAAGTCATTTCCATCAGTCACTGAGTAGTGACTAATCAGTGAGATAGACTAATCAGCACTTACCTGTACAAATGTGCTGATTTTGTCAGTGTTTTGGTAGAGATGAAAAATCTTTATTTCTGTGACATGGAGTATACATCTTCAAGTGTTATTTCGATGTAGATGGGCAAAAGACCTCTGGCAATCGGGAACCTCCATGGCCTGTGCTTTGGGCTTGCAATGAATAAAATCAGCAATAAACAATCTGTATTTTTATAAGTTGATGAATATTTCCAATACCACTGAATCAACACTTCTAACAGTAATGATTATAAAACAAGTCAGGCTGTAGTTGTGTTAAGGAAGCTTTCTTGTCTGACCATTTAGGAGCCACTCTGGCAGTCACACCACCTGAGCTAAGGACCAAATACGTTTCTCAGTGGGCAGGTCCAGTGCAATAAAATAATAGCACCTTGAGCTGGGTACTTCCAAGGAGGGACCCTGAACAAAAGAAACCCTGTGTTTCTACACCTTCAGTCTTAGTGCACAAATGGCTGGAGTCTTCCAGCAGAGTCCTCTGGTCCTGCTGTGGCCCTGGGTATCCTCTCACCTGGTTGGCAACAGATCCCCATGTCTTTTGTTATGCCAAACTTTGCACCAGTTTACAGCCTCTTGCCTCATTCTTCTGCCACCCAGAGCTCAATCTATAGCTGGCACTGAAGCTGGCACACTGAGCTACCTGCACTGACCACATTCCTCAACAGCCGTGAGTTTTGCTTGCTCCTTCTTTCTTTATAATTAATCCTCAAGCTGCTTCTGCACTGATAACTTACTTTAGCCATTTCTTCTTAGAATGATGACCACAACAAGGTTGTCCTGGTCACAACAGTTAAGATAGAGCCCTGCTATATAACGGAGCCTTAGATATATACAAAAATTTCACTGAAGTGGAAGATGCATCTGTCTAACTTCAAAGGCAAATCAAGAAGTTCAGATTTCATATTCTTTTCATATTAACCTTCTCTTTCACCCACTGTCACTGAACTCCTTCCAAAATGTTATAGGTCATAGAGTTGTTAAGGTCACTGACCTGCTGGAATGAGTCCAGAGGAGAGTCACTAAGATGACCTGAGCAGGGCTGGGTCTACTCTCATATGAAAGGAGACTGATACTATTGGGGCTGTTCAGCCTGGAGAAGAGAAGCTGAGACGTCAGAGCAGCCTCCCAGTACAAAAAGGCTGGAGAGGGACCTTTCACAAGGGTGTGTAGTGATAGGACAAGGGGGAATGGCCTTAAACTGAAGGAGGGAAAGTTTAGATTAGACGTTCCTAAGAAATTCTTTACTATAACAGTGGTGAGGCTCTGGAACAAGTTGTCCAGAGATGCTGAGGGCTTCCTAACCCTGGAGGTGTTCAAGAACAGCCTGGATGGGTCTCCGAGTAACCTGGTCTGGTGGAGGGTGTCCTTGCCTATGATGGAGGGGTTGGAACTAGATGATCTTTAAGTTCCCTTTCAACCCAAGCCACTCGATGATTCTGTAATTCTAATGTGAACTATTGAAGTAGGCTCTGTTTCCTCTAGTATATAATGGGAACTACGTAAAAAAATGTAGTTTCCCAACTTTGATTTTTCCTCAGAAATCCTAGAATTCCTATTTCACTGTTGTGGTTCCATGTAAAAGTGAATAGTCCAATATACTGCTCCCGGTTAAAACTCATAAATAAGTAGAAAAATAATGTTTCATTTATTCCAACCAAAACAGCACAAGTCATTGTGATATATAATACCTGAAATCTGCACAATAAAAAAGTACTTATTAGTGGCCAAAACATTAGAAAAGTTGTTTAAAAAATTATAAAAAAAACAAAGCAAAGCAAAGCAAGAAGATCAACTTCTGTTAATATGAGCAGATGTGGCAAATAAGAGAATTCTGTGTGTGTAGTGTCAAATATTTCTATCCTGGCTGCCCTAGCAATACCCAAAAAATAAAGTATTACAGATAGATGGGAAAGTTTGAGAGAGTTTAAACTGACTTAAATGTTCTTGGTATCATGAGTTGAGTTAGCCTACAAAGTAACCTTGTCAGTTTTGAAAAATGTAACCATTTACATAAACACTTTGAGAACCGGCTGATGATTCAGTTTTCTTTGCTTGTTTATGGTTTGAGATACATAATGGAAACCTCTAAAAAGCTCTGAACACATTCCTTTGAAGCCCAGCCTTTTTCTGATGTTTTACCTTCACAAATGGTTACTGCTATCAAAACCACTAGACACTACTTTAAAACACAGACTATAAAGCTAAGTATTATCTTATTCAGCCCACACTCCCACACTGACACCAAGGAAACTGAGTGAAAAAACCCTGATGTTTTGCTGTCTCAAGCCAAAAGAACTCCAAACAATTGAAAATGTGAACTAAATTGCCCTTGTTCCTATTTCCTACATGTTTAGAGTATCCTAAACCCATAAGAAGAAATGCGGGGGACACACACACACACAACCAAAAAACCAACAAAAACAAAACCAAAAACAAACAAACAAAACACAAACAAACAAACAAACACAAAAAACACCCCAAATTCTAATTTTCAAGAATGGAAATGCATTCTTTTTGAAAAATTGTAGAATTATATTTATTCTACAGTGTCAAAATAACACAAAATTAATACAACTTATTTACAAAATAAAACATTGCCTGATTGAAATAAAACTCAAGAGTAGACCATGAAGAAGACACTGATCTATGCATGGATTTGAGTCCCTACCTCACTTCTGTTAGCAATGAGTTTCTTTTGTCATGTAACACCAGCATTGAACATTAAAGAACCTGCCATGAAGAAATACTAAAGTTCTTAAAAACTATTGTATCAATGCATTTACACCCATATTTAAAATTTGAAGTGCAATTCTTGGGCTTTAGAAATTAAAAAATGTTGGATTAAACTTACTGGATGTCAATCATTACTCATGCAGATACTGAGACATGAGAATCTCTTGCAGCTATGATTATACAGTAACTTAGACAAGCAGCTTCCTCTCTGATTCCTGCTAAAGCTTAACCAGGACCTAATGGCTTCTGGATAGCTGATTTATCTCTATCATGTTAGCTTACAATACAGCCCTTTTACAGTAAATTTTTCTCTTAAGCACAAGCAGCCTGTATGTGTGTTTCACAAATTCTTTATTGTTTGTTACATAACCCTATACAGGCAAATTAGAGATTATCAATCAATTTCTGCTACTTTGACTGATGGATCAATGAAATAAACCCAAGCTAAAAGTTTTATCTATTTAGTTTATATTCTTTTTTGACTGGATGGAAGCGAATTTTATTATTCCTATCTATAAAAAACATAGAGATCATGTGGATTACTGAAATTTGATAATTCCTAATTATACTTCTTTGAGTTTATATTGAATTTTGTGCCTTTTTGTTTGTTTGTTTGTTTGTTTGGGGGTTTTTTTTGGTATAACTAAAGACTACTCACAGTGTATTTAACAATGTGGTAGTTTTGGTTAATTAAATTCCCGGCAGGGAAAAAAAAAAAAAACCCTCGATATGAAGATAACCAAGTTTTGCAGAAAGTTAACATTTTTTTTTCCTTTATTTTAAAGGAGTCCTCATAAAGGCAATTGGGTGTTTCACTTTTAAGTTGTCTGTACATTATTTAAATTCAACAATTGAAAGGAGACATCTCTTGTAATAATAACAGTGATCCTTCTTTGCAGCTTATACTGAACAAGTCAAAATGACTGTCCTTTCCTGCTAACTCTTTTCCTATTGGATGATTTTTAAGGCTCTGATGTTAAACACAGTTCAGTAATGTCTGATTATTGTACTATATTGTTGAAAAAATTCAGGTCTAAGAGGCTTTTATACATTTTACTAATCTTTTTTTATCCAAAAGAGAAGTCACAGGAAATAAAATTGTCTCAGATTTTGGCTCATACTGTAACTCTTTCCCTTTTCAGCATCCATTTTACAGTGTCTATCAGAACTGGTCATGGCAATTCAGCCATGAGCTCACAAACACTGACTTGTTGTGGACATGTGATTTAAATATATCAACTTTCAAGTAAATTGTCCTGATCTCTTATTCTTTACCCACTATCCTCTGCCTATCCGGGTTAAATCAAAGTGCATATGAGGCATGCGGATCACTGATAGTGAATGACAGTCTGGAGGTGCATGAAAATGGTTTCTCATGCTAGCACTCAAAAGAGTAAGGCAGGTAGGTCAGGTCTACATCTACACTAAAAAGTATAGAAAATCCTTCCTGAGAAGGAACACAGCAGACCAGAGAGCTTAGGGCTCAGTGTGCTTTGACTAGCTTCGTTTCTGCAGGGAAGCAGTGTGCCTGGTATGGTTTCATTTACAAAGACAGAGAGGGCACTTTCTTCAGTTCTTACCTTATGGTTGTTGAAAATTATCTCCTCCTATCCAGATAAAATTTTCTTTTATGCATCACAAGCTAAGCATTTCTGATTTCTAAGAAATTTTCCTTTCCACCAATAGTTGTTGGACAGAGAGTAGGAACCCATCAATCTTTACCCAGACAATTTGATATGTATTACTGAACTGCTAGACCAATAGGTCTTTAGAAATGTGCATTTCCATCTAAGTATAATGAATATAAGTAAACATATAAGTCTAAATCTTCCTTATTTTGAAATAGAAAGCTACAAACATAAAAAAAATTTGGAAATAGAACACACAGGTTTTCTGGTATTTTCTTCATGGCTTGTTGCATTCCTGTGTTACCACCAGACAGATTTTTAAAAGAGAAGGTATTTTCTCTTTATTGCCAAAAATGGCTCTCCTGAAGAGTGGATTGTGGTAACCAGTCTTGAGTTAGTGAACCCTTGTCAGGAGGATGAAAGAAAGAATTAAGAACACATCCTCTTTTCTCAGCATGGGCTACATCATCTTGGCTATTTCCTTCGTGAAAATTGCCTCTGTGACGCTGGCACTACATGAGGGATCAAGTCCTGCCAACCTGACATGGGTACGCAGGCAGGTTTCAGACCCTGGTTTCTAGGTCTTATTTAGTCTTAATTAAAATGGTAGCTTTGGATTTAAAGTCTGAATTTGCATGAATGGATAAGTTTGATCTATCCCTGAAATTTCACTTGTTAAAAAAAATAGCACCTATACTTCCCTGGAAATATATTGCCTGTGTCATAGCTGTGTAATACCCATATATGCAATCTTCTCTTTCAACATGTAAACCATTTCAGTTCAGTCCATGAGAAGTTGTATTTGGAACAGTATGCTATTTGTTCAACTTAGACAATATATATATCGTTATCAAAAAGATACATTTTGTAAGAAATAAATAATTTTATTTCAATTTTTTCCCCAGTTTCCTTGAAACCCTTGCAGATTCTGTTCTAGTCAGTCAGGGGCACTATGTACAGCAAATTCAATAGTAAAAGGGAAAAAAAATGTTATCCCTACAATATACCAGCTTCTACTTCTGTTGCAGTAAGTAGGAGCTTGCTTTTTTTTTCACTTCCTGGAGAGCATGTAAAGTATGCTGGTACCCAGCTTCCATGTACCTTGCTCCTGTAGCAATTAGACTACAATAAACATTCATAATATCACTAACAGACACCTGTAATTCTTACAACATTTACCCAAATTAGTGCTGTGTTTCTTCCTGCAATGTTTTGTAATTTAAGCAAACTAAACAAGCTAGAAAAAGTAGTCAAATAAAAGCTGTAGAGGCAAAGAGATTTATGAAAGAGGATCTGTGAAGTACATATTAATCAAAATTAGGCTCAATTATTGAACTTCTAAGAAGAAGATAATGGGTCAGATTTCGTCAGGTATTTTCTAGCAACCAGACATAAGTTATAGAATAAAATAGTAATTGCTATGGGCTGGTAATGAGCATAAATCAAGTCATTCACTCTTCATTAAACAAATTTAAAATACTCCCTCAAAGCATCTTTCAACAAAAACCAGGTTTTTTAAGAAATGTTAGTTTTAATTAATGCAATCATTTGACTAAATTAGTCACCTTCTGTTTATCCAACTCTTTGTCTGAAATGACTGAGACAACTTATATCAACACTTTTTATTTTTCAACTCATCAGGAAACAGAAATGTTAAAAAGGTCAATGTTCCTTTTGTTACTGGAAAAAAATATTCTTAAAAAAATAAAAACATTTATCTTTTCAAAGCTTGCACTTTTATAAATTATTATATTCTCTGTATTTTGATTTCATCTGTGAGAATTATTCAAAAATAAGCCATTGGAAAATTAGTCTCATCCATCATTATAGTCTCATCATTATAGTTTAATTAAAGATACATTATAGAATCACTGCCCTACATTGTTTTTTCTAAAAAAATTGTTTAAGATAAGAAGTTGCATCAAAAGACTTGATTACCTTGGCTTCTAGGATTTTATTCATTTGTTTTAACCCAACCTGTTTTTCCTGATCTGAAATTTATGAACTTCTGCAGGCAAACATTGACATAAAAATTGATTAGAGAAGTGAGCCCACTCTTATTCTCTGTGGCACATCAGGGGTGAATTCCAACTCTTCTGACTATTTTAGCTATACTTCGTTGCCCTTTAGCTGCCTCGTAGGAAAGCAGTTCCTCTGGATAGCAAAGACCATCATCGTACCCTCACTAAGATACAGTAGTTTTAGCAGGCATGTGGATCTGGCCCGGGGTTTCCCAAAAAATATGAATTTCTGTGCTTAAAATACAGAACGATATGCAGAGATGGAACCTTTCTTCACACCCTGGGCCCTAGTGCCTGGCTGCAGTTGCTGCAGTCTCTGGGCCACACTAGGACAAGCTGGAAGAAGCCAAGACTGTTTCTTCAGGAAATTGGGCTGAATTATTTTTATGGAATCATAGAATGGTTTGGATTGAAAGGAACTTACTTTAAAGATCATGTAGTTCCAACTCACCCTGCCATAGGCAGGGAGGCCATGCCTTACATCAGGTTGCTCAGGGTCCCACTCAACCTGACCTTCAACACTTTCAAACAGTATTTTAAAAATATTTTAGAACAGCCTTTGTGTTTGTCCAGGTACCCCTGCTGTCTCTTTAGACAAGTGTTTGGATTCCACCAGCTGTCCCTTTTGGCCAAGACCCTCTCTAGCTGCCAGACCTCTGTCACAAAAATCCCGAAACAGCTTCTCCCCTCTAATTGGGTTACTTAAACAATGTGTCCTACCGCTTTCTTCCTGACATGGGCTTCAAATCCTGCTCCCCTGACTTTGCCCATTTATAGCACAAACCCTTGCTGGCTGACAGCAGAGTTTCCCGCTGATAGACGTTCGGACATTCCTCCTCCCCTGCCTTGTCCCTCGTCACATCTTCTCCCACCTCTGAGCTGTCACCACCTTTCTCTAAGCTGCACCAGGGAGAAGAGGAGAAAATTAATTGTGTCATTTTAACATAACATCTTTCTACAATCATAACCCTGGAAATGTTACCTCCTTGCAATTACAGTGAGTTTGCACGGGTGTAACTTCATTTATTTAAATAGCTCGACATCTGATTGACACATGCAAGTATGTGAGCAGAATCTTGGCCTATATCTTTGTCACTGTGAGTTATTTCAAATGTAAGAACATTATTTACTACTTCAGTTACATAAGAATAAATATAACTAGACATACATTGCTGCTGTCACTTCTCCCCAAAAATACAGAATTAATGAGATCCGACCAGACATTCTTGGCTTGTCTCAGGTTTGTTTGGCAGATGTTTGGGGGACAATATGGACATTGGTTGTTTTTTTTTTTCACTAGTTAAGTTTTAAATGTACTATGAAACTTCAGTTACCGGCTATTTCTCAAACGATAGCATGAAACTTTTGTTTTGCTAGAAAACTTCTCTTTTTCAAATCTGACCTGTGGAACAGCAAAGGATTTTTCCTGTTTTTTGCTGTGTTTGTAACTGGATCCATTCAGCCTTGAGACTACAGACTTCATTTGTTCCTTTGTTGCATTCAAAATTGCTACTCAAGGTAAGAGAAATCTGCATTATATGCAAAGTCTGGAATTTATTGCTAAGTATAGATGAAAACTTCACAGTCAAAATGAAGAAACATTATTAGTCAAGATCTGATTTAAAGAAGTAAGAGAATTAAAGGCTCAGGCTTCCTAATATTTGTACTTTGATATACTGTTATACCACCTCATATCCCATGGTAGTTGGTTTCAGATGAAGGCGGCCAGGGTCATTACAACATTCTCAGTTTTTTGCCAGGAGGAGCATGACTTGATATTGATGATTCCCTTCTCCATACTCCAGGTTCCGCTTGCATACTTCCTGATCCTTTATATACCTTGTATATTCTTCATTGATCTAAAATGCTACATTAAATCTCTATTCAATTTATAGGGAGTGTGAGTTACCCCAGATACATGCTCTTTGTTCTCTCTTACCCTTACAGCTGGTTTTGCTCAACTCCCTAAGCTGGCATTCCTGCAGCTGATGAGCTGATGATAAGCTGTTCACAGACCAGGATGCAGGATCCTCCCGTGTCCAGCTGTCATGATGCCATGTCATGTCTACCCTGCACAGCATCCTGTGCCTGTGTTCCAGTTTCCAACACCTTGCTCTCATCCCAGTCCTATATTCTATTCTGCATTATGGCACTACACAAATACTTCATTCTACACAAAAAAAAAGGCTACTTCTTACTTGTATTAAATTTAAATTTAGTTATAAAAAACTATGTAAGACAAATGAGGTCATAACAAATGTCATTATAAAGCTTCTCCAACTGATGAACAAAGTAAAATAAAATTCCTGGTGGACCTAGGAAAGCTTAGACAGTAAGTCTGAGAAGTCCTACTAGTGAGGTCTTACAAGATTAGTATAAACTACATCAGTCTTGCAAATATAGTTTTCTGTCAGGAAAATAAAACCAAAAACCAAATGAAATATTGCCTACTAGTTCTGCACTTTGCAGAGCAATGCAGTAAACCAGAGCCCCCCAAAATGCCTTTTGAGCTGTCGCTGACATCAGCATCTTAACTCACATCGAAAAATGTATGTTATGAATGAACAGAAAAAACTAACTAGAATTTTTAACTTGATATGGTAGCAAATATGTTTGATGTGTCCTGGTTTTATCAGATGTATTAAAAAAAAGAGATACAACTATGAGAGGTATTCTGTTTAAATAACACGTGACTATTTCATTGTTACCTGTTTGGAAAAATTTTTTTGAAAAACAAACCTAAACAATCTGCATCAAATAATCATATATCACATAAATGGGGTATATTTTGGTGTATTCTATCAGCTTAATATTTCCTGTTGTTTCTGTTATTGATTCTCCATGATTCTTTTGAATAGGTAAATAAGTACTTAATTGCTGAACATTAGATAAATATAAGATTATTATAGATTCACAGATGACTTTTAATAAAGTTATGGTTTATTAAGAGGTTTGGGAGTTTTAACACAATTACAGCCTAGCACAGAAACTAGATGAATTGTAATACTTACTGTTTCTGTCACAAAATAAAAGAATATAAAGGTTCTGTATGATCATATGCACCATTATGTTTCAGTACTGGTCAAGAAAAGCTATACTGGATAGAACTGAAAAATGTCTCAAAATTAGCTGATATGGCTGTGTTACTGAGCCTAGATGAGAGAGGTAAAGCTCAGAGGAGAGACCATCAAAACGTAATATTTCATAATGAAGAAAGTAAGTGAAATTAATATTAGTTTGGGAGTTTTTTGTTTTTTGTTT
>VXBX01003515.1:84833-116391 GCA_013400415.1 Scytalopus superciliaris | reverse complement strand
GCCAAACAAACAAACAAAAAAGATTATTTTTGTCCAGTTTTTCTTTTTAAACTGTATATTGGGGAGGTGGGAGGTTGTTCTGAAANTAGTTCTTCACAATTATTGTCTTGATTTTCAGTTCTTCAAGGATTCAGAAAAAAAGATATCTTGCAGTTGCTTTAATTTAGACACTTGAGTATGGAAAACAATAAGCTAGGTTAACATTTTATAAATTTTTTTCTTACCACGCTAAATTCTGAAATGATGATGATAGAGGATGGATGTTGATGTCATCTAGTCCTTTATATTTTCTTTGTGATCCCCGTAACTGTAAGTTTCTGATTACTCTTGGAGGTTTAATTTCAAAAACTAACATAGCATTGTTTTGTTTTTTCTTCAGTATGAGGAAGAAGCTTATACAATTTCTCAACGTTAAGAAGAGTTTCTAACATAATCTTATATACATCTGCTTAATACAAGACCAAGCTCTCAGTCTCAACCAAAAATACTTGAAATTTCCTATTTTCCTGGTGTGCCTTAGCTGATCTACTTCTGTTTAGTCATGTCTTTCAGAAAAGAAAAAACATATTTTTTTGACGAAAAAATCAAAGTCACATTTCTGCACCTAAATGCTCTGACTNGGTTTTTTTTTTTTTTTTTTTTTCAAATGGAATAAGTATTTTCCCTTCATTGTTTTGGAAAATTCTATGAAAACATATTATTGAAAGGATAATTTTTATTAAGTTCAGAAAAATGCAGNTTGATGTCATCTAGTCCTTTATATTTTCTTTGTGATCCCCGTAACTGTAAGTTTCTGATTACTCTTGGAGGTTTAATTTCAAAAACTAACATAGCATTGTTTTGTTTTTTCTTCAGTATGAGGAAGAAGCTTATACAATTTCTCAACGTTAAGAACAGTTTCTAACATAATCTTATATACATCTGCTTAATACAAGACCAAGCTCTCAGTCTCAACCAAAAATACTTGAAATTTCCTATTTTCCTGGTGTGCCTTAGCTGATCTACTTCTGTTTAGTCATGTCTTTCAGAAAAGAAAAAACATATTTTTTTGACGAAAAAATCAGTCACATTTCTGCACCTAAATGCTCTGACTTCTCCAGCTTTGTTCATAAAGGTGGGTCAGTATATGAAAATATAAAGAAATTGTCAAGTATCTTTAGAGACAAGAGCTGTTCAGTTATAAATCACCATCTGAAAAGTTTATTTTAAAGTTTATTTTAAAGATGTGATACATAATTAATCTCTGAGTGAACTGTATCTTCAGGATTAATATCATCAACATGACAAATAAACTACCCTACTAGACCCATATAAAACATTACTAAACATTAATTTTTTTAAGCATCTTTCTTATAACTCATCTCCCTTCTGGTCACACACACACACTCAGAGTGATGTGCAGACATGTGCTTGTGCACAGCTGCAATGCATCCCCTCTCCCAGGTTCCCCCCTTTACATTTCCTTGTCCTGCTGCAGATGTGGATACACCTGTTCTGTGTGTGCTCCTGCAGACCTGCTGGGTCTCTGCTTCTGCAAAATACATCAAAATACAAGCAGGCAGGTGAAGGTGTGCGTCCTCAGGTGTGCTCCCCATCCCCACCTCTCCAGCCCTGCACAGAGGGCTCATGACCCGTGGAAGGCTGCAACTAGCAGTGCCACACAAAGGTTTGATCTCTCATTGCAAGGTCTCCTCTTGTTACAAGTTATTGTGCTTCTTTGCTACTTCTTTTCCAGCTGATCCCTTCTTCCCTTCAGTCTCTCTGAAGTTCCCTGGTTACCCTTTAATCCTTCTGTGGTCATCTTCCACTTTAAATAGCCATTCTGGAACAAACACCCTCCAGAGAGTTCTCTGTATTCCATCCACGTGCAGTGTCTGCATTCAGAACCTGAACTTTGCATGTACTGCTATACAGGATAGTCATGTTTCTATACCAGACACCACTACCAAATGTAACTCTATAGCTTAATGCCCTATGTAGTATACATTTGATTCCTGATTTTCTATAAGAATGCTTCTTGTTTGTTTTTTGAGTTTTTTTGTTTTGTTTTGGTTTTGTTTTGTTGTCGTTTTTGGTTTTGTGGGGGGGTTTTATGCTTTTTATTGGGTTTTTTGTTTGGTGATTGTTGGGGTTTTTTGTTTGTCTGTTTGTTTTTTGGGGGGTTTTTTTGGCTAGTGGTAAAAATTTAGTATATGAAACATGGAAAAAATGGAAACATATTTTATGCTCAAAGAAAATCCAAAACAATTATAAGACAAACTGTCTTGAATTTCAATACTTACATAGCATTGCTTAGTATTTACAGAACTGTCAGTGGGTTTGGGGTTTTTTTTCATCCCCACTTTTCTTGAATGATGATTAGTTACCATATGCTCAGATAAAGCCAGAAACTTCTATCAGCTGAACAGGTGTTCTATGTAGTGTGCATTTTAAGAAGATTTTTTGCATATTAACCATTACTTGTTTTCAGAGTTTCTTCCTTTCACCATCTTTTAAAATTTATTAGTTACACTAACTCTGGTACTCTATAATTCTCCAGTTTTGTAGCAGGAAAATACAAAGTTTTGCTGACTGTGGATGTCTGTTGTTGTATTGAACTAGATAAGACCACAAGAATGGACTACTGAGCAGAGATACATGCAATAGGAAAAAGTGACATGTACAAAGGTGTTCCATTTCTTCCACAAGCTGATTTCTTTTTTCTGTCTCAGAAGTCCTCATCCCTTTGGATCAGAGAGAAAAATGCTCCTGAGCTGGTTATACTAACTAAATTCTGAAGGACAAACCCACCACACTCCTCATACATGTGTGCCAGTCCCTTAGACATTCTTGACCAGACTCTTGTCAGTCTGTCAATCTTTCTGCTGCGAGTCCAAAACTGGTGTGACCCCCCATTTGGTGTAACCCAAAAGCCTGCCCAGGGTGTATTTCATCACATCATTCAGATAAAGAGAAAATAGTTTAGTTGGCTTTTAGTGGCTTAAATACTCCTACCAGATAGAACAGTTCAATATCATAGCCTAGGAACTGCTCCTGAAAGGAAGGCAGTCTAGGCTGAATTTTCAGGACACAGAAGGGAACTGAATTCAAGACTTCTACTTTTGAAATGAATAACTAAAAGCCACCAAAAAACAAGCCTTTTTTTCCTTCTTCTTATTCTTTGGTTGGGTTTTTATTACAACTATCCAGAAATGTAAAATAAAATTAAAAGTTTTCATTCTTATTTTACCTGGGTTATATCTTTTTTAGTAAAATTTGCCTGGATCAATTAATAGTTTCATCTGCCTTAGAATGAAACTCAAATTTTTTTCTAGACAAATGCTTTTCTGAATAGATCAGTGTTACAGAATCTAAGAAGTACAGTGTGCTGGTGCTGTTGTCTGATACCTGAAGAGTCACAAAAGGTTTTCTGACTTTCAATGCCCACTGCTCATCCAAAAAGCAAAAGGCATTTTGCTTGTCACTTGCAAATCCAAAGCTCACTTTTATTTTATTATCAATAGCTACATTATTAGGTTGTTTATTATGAAATTATCTTTCAAAATTTTCTGGGTTTTTAACCTTTTTCCTTTTTATCACTTAACTGTAATAACATCCAAGGTCTTACTTACATCTCACAAGAAAAATTTATTGTTGCATCTAAAAATTTGCAGCAAATCAGTTCTATACAACACTAAAGAAACTTTGTAGGACAGCTGTTTCAAATAACTTTGTTTCTTTGTCTCAAACTTTTCTAGTCTGCTGTCAATACAAGAACCTTCCTAATGCTATTGCTTCAGGAAGTTTTGAATGTTAAAGATTTGAAGGACAGAATTCTTGTTGTTTTTGTTACTAGTATTATTATCTTGAAATATTTTCATGGGAATATTATCTTCTATAATTCATGCAACATATCTTCTTAAAGAAGCCTGAAAGGGGAATAAGGCCCAGCACCTTATTGTTTAAATTCCTGGTTTGGTTTTGTTTTTCTTGTAGTATTAAAAAATTGATAATTTTTTATAGGCTTAACTGTCCAAATCCACTCACAAGACTGTGAGAAGTTTGTCATGAGGATGTGCATGCAAAAATTCTGACATCATGATTAAATACTATATTTAGATTCCTTGAGTCTTTCATTATTTTGGCCATATATTTTTACTGGGGTAAATGGCAAGATAGAATTTCAAAATAGATTTTTCTCCTTGTAACAGGAGAGAACACAAAATTTCACTCTTTAACAGGAAAAAGTAACATGAATTTGAAAGATAATAAAAAAGAATTCTAAATACTTTTGGCATTCATTTTAATATGAAGTGTCTTCTCTCTGGAAAACCTTTGAATCAGAACCCTCAAAATTTAAATATTTTTTCTCAGTAATTTATTTTTAATCAAGTCTAGTTTAGATTTAGAAGATTTATTAGTTTTACTCAGTTTAGAAATAATTAAATCATAGCCCTCTATTATTATCTCTGGGTTGAAAACATTCCCTTCTGTCTCCATTAGGCTTTTACCCAATTGCTCACATCTTTCCTCACTGGCAGTAATTGTTTCATGCAGAGAGTCCAGCTGTTAGACCATAATATCATTGTCCCAATCTATCATATTCAACGAGATCTGAAAAGATAAATCATTTCTGAATGCTACAATGAGGACATGTCTAAAGATAACTTTGCATATAAACCAACACTAAGCCTCTTGTTTCAATTTGTGAAAACACTGGTTTTTTGTTGCAGTCATGGAAATTAATATTATTTTCCATTTCATGCGCAGGAAAATGTTGTCTTTTTTACTACAGAAGGCAAATTTTTGGGGATTGCTGAGACCTGTCAGACACATTGCAACTTACTTTATGTTGTATGTTCAAAATCTGCAATGATGTCAGATTTCATGGTTTTGACCTCAGACTTGACATGTTTTGAAAATGCCTGGATTTGACCTGCTTTGTTTTTCAAAAATAATTTATTTCCAGTTAATATTTTTCTTTTTGCTTCCTGAAATAATGAGTTTGGTGCTAATGTTGCAACCAAAATGGAAAACCCTAGAGGGTGGTCAAATTCTGATCTCAGGGAAATGCAGCTTCTAAAAATATTGAGTGTAAAACATTTGAATTGGTTTGATTTGATTGCAAGCACTGTAAAAAGTTTTATATTCTTAAAACCTTATGTACATACAAGTTATAGTTGTTACCATTATTATTTAAGAAGTTTAAGCAGTAATAGGTTTTAACTGTGATGATAAATTATAAGTTTATAAAAAATGTCATATTTTAACCTTTATAGAACTAGGAGTTGACATGGTGCTCGTTTAATATTCTTCACTCATACTGTTGAAGACCTAAGGCAGCTTGTCATCTGAGGTGTATTAAGCAGCATGACAGAGACTATAGGGATATTTTGACACATGTCAAATCAGGGTAATAGCTATATTACCCAGGCAGCATAAGGAGATTATTATGAAATTCCACAGTATTGCAAACCTATCAGCATCTGGAATCGAACCTGAATTTTTACAGAAAAGTTGGGTTTCATTTTTGTAGGTGCAAATACCTTGTAAGGAGATATCATGTAGAACTCAGTGTAGGTGTATCTATACTTCAGGTATAGAATTTTAGAGCCTTGTACCAGTGATTCTATTCCTCAGAAAAAGCAAGACTCCTGGTTGAATGATTTTCCTGAATTTATTGTGAGGAATGAGTATACTGAACTCCTATGCCTTACTTGTTTTGATGAAATTGCATATGCAAAACATTTATAGCCCACTTTGAAGCAGATGAAAAAAATCCCAAAAAAGCAATACAGAAGGATGCTCACTTTTTCAGATTATTATTGTTCTGTAAGTGACTGTTCAGATGTGTTTGCTTGTAACAGGACAAAATCACCATGTCCTTAAAAGAAAACTGAACAGGGCCAAGACACAGGCCCAGGAGCTACTGCTGAATCTCCAGAGCTGTTACACACTCAGAAATATCTGGAGCTCCCCTTTCTCCCGAGCTGTGAACCATCTCTCAACAGGGTCGAGGACAAGATTGAACAAGGCACACATCAACCAGTTTGCCTTTGGCAGAATTCAGCAGTCCTGCTGGACACAAGCAGAGCCATGGCATAGCTGGCTTCAGTGGCAGAAAAACGTCCTTGACATTTGCATTTGCTAATAGCCACTGTTTCTGTAGAACAATGTTGTCTTCTGGCACGAGTTGTGTGAGTGCAAGGGGAACAGTAAGAAAACTCATGTAGCCTACGCTTGGAGTGCAGATGCCTTCCCATGCTTACCCCACGTTGCAGCCTTCCTAGTGTATTAAAAAAACATAGAATTCTGAGATGCAAAGGCAGGTACCAAAAGAGCACATGGTGAGTTAGCACTAAGTCATTCATATTAGATAGATGGGTCACTGCTATGAAAATAAAGGGAGAAGGGGATAAGAACTAGTATAAAGGAGCTTCATTTGGGCTACTTTTTAGCTCAGATCAATGACACAACTTTTGCTTCTCCTCATTCTAAGGATGCATGGATGTTGTGATAAGCCTTTTCACAGGAAAGGACTGAGACACCCCAAATACCATCTAACAGATAAAAAACACGACTGTATGAGGTCTAGTTACAACCCTGCATATAACATCCATATTAACATATATTTTTAGAAAATTAAAGGCAGAAAACCAGGTGGTCAGTCCTTAACATTTCTGCATATATCTGTGTCAGGGGAATTTGTATGGAAAATTGTCATTTGCTGGATGAATACTATATTGTTTTCCTAAGCAGACACAAAAAAATTAGAGGAAGAAAGGAGAAGGAGTTGTCTACATTCCTTTACCATGTGATACAGCAGAAAGACACAGCTGAGCACATTGCACTGAGAAATTCACCCCTATATCCTGCTTAATTTCTAAAAAAAAATATTTTCATATGCTACTTATGGTGTCCTTATCAAAATTCTTTGGGGAAAAGGCTTCTTCTACTGAATTATTACATTTGTATGCAGTGATAATTACTGAAGTGACAGAATGGAGTAGAGATGGGCTGCAGTGTGGGCAGACTGGAGAGTGTCTCTAAGGTAATATCAAGCATGAGGTATGAAAGACAGGTTCCTTGAGCCAGAACTAGTTGGACTTCTTATTTGTGGTATTTTTTCTTTTGATTGTCACATCAGATATTAAAACCAAGCAGTTGATGAATTATTTTTCTCAGGAATGAAAAAAAACTCAACAAACTCTTAAATGTTTCCCGATAACATATAAAATACAAGATACCTAAAACTGTTTTTTGTTCCAGTAGTTATTATGTTAGCATTATTTTAACAAACATAATCTTCTGCCAAACTGCAGTTCTCTGCTTTGAAAACCCCACTTCTATGAAGAACAGAAAATTATTTGCATTTAAGATTGTTGCCAGTAAGTCTATTCATTTATAGAACTTTGGAACCATTTAATTAGGGCCAGACAAACTTACAATTAGTCTTGCAAGTTGTCACAGTAGGTAGCACACAACATAGATTCAAATCTGCCCAAAAATAAATAATTCCATGTACTGAATAAAAAAGGTTCACTAGCAATTAACTCAAATGCAAATTATTGAAATACTTACAAGAATAAATGGGAAGGAAACTCTGGCCCCTTTAAGTGTCAGCATAGCAGCAAAGAACTAAGAAAACAACATAAATTAGTGAACCATAGCCAGAATTATTAAGTGAGAATTGATTTTTAAAGGCTCTGAAAATAAATCTTAATAGCTATGTATGCCACTGAATTTAGCAAATTTCTCCAATAGAATAAATTGATAAATCTAGTCCACTTCACTCCCAGATGTTACTGAAATTATTTCAGGATCTATAAGCAAGAGTTGTGCATGCATAATCACAAGTTGTCACAAAGTTGGCAGCTACTCTCATCTTTGCTTCATTGCTTTGCATGGTTCCCATTTGTCATTTAGTGTCACAAACCTTCAAGCATGAGCAATTAGAGCGCTTGAGCTAACATGCTGCTACAATGGTTTAAATAAGGAGCAGAGACTCACTTTCTAAATGTAGTCCTTAGAGACAGACAAGGAAGATTACTCATAGATGCCTAACAGAGCTGATTAACAGGTATGTTTCCAAGACTCATCTCCTTAAAATAGACACAAAAAGTGCAAAAAGTATCACATCCTTATCAATTAAGCTAATCCATCTATTAAAATTCTATCTTGAAATGAATATAAACCCATTTAAGGATGATTATTGTACCCTTCTTTCATTCTACTTTAACTTGTCATTAAAGTCTTTTATGTCTCTGATTAGTTTTGAACCCATTAATTACAGGGAACTATAAAGAAGGAAAGAAACTGTCTCTCCAAATAAGTAACTAGACAGGAATTTTTCTTTCAAGTCACAAGGCGAAATGAAAAAGATAAAAGAAATATTTGATTCAGTTGATTTAATTTCTCTAAGGTCGCTGTTAAAACGAAAAGGATTTTAAATGCTCTTCTTTTTAGGATAGACTACTGTATTTTAGCATGCACTTTCTGAGATCATCTATGAGGATTTTTTGCAGCAAACACATACCATCACAGGGGAAATCCCTTATTTGTGATTTTAAAACTGACAAACTCTCTTGTACAGTCAAAACAAACAGAATTCACACGTGTTAGCCCACAAGAACATTCATACGTACCAGAATTTAATGTTCTGCATTTGTATCTTGCTCTGTAGGGATGGTTGCAGATCACTGTGATACTACAGTGTTTCAGCAGATGGTGAATTCCTTTATTTCTTTTTTTCTGCTTCCAATTGTGGTATTACTCCTACAAACTGTACACAGGGCTATGCTAAGTTTATTGTGTTTATACCAGGCACCCTCCTATCTTCTGTATTGTTTTGTTTATTTCACTTGTCCTTCTCTCTTACCTTTAGACTAAGCTCTTCAACAGTCATCGTAAGCTTGTTCTTCTCCCCCTCTATTTTTTCCACTTGAAAGTACTTGTCAAAGATAAGAATTGCTTGTTTCTCATAATTAGAAGTCGGCTAGACTTAGATGGCTTTCACAGCACCTTTACATAAAAACTACTCAAACTATTATCAAACTTGATCATTCAGCCATGGTGAATTTCCTGCCATTTCTCTTACAGCTGTGTATTTCTGGTAATTTTGAAATGTCATATAGAGTGACACTGATCTTTGTTCTAAAATCACATGTAGTAACGATAATTTTCAGAGGATGTTCTAATTTGCTGTGCCCTTTTTTTTTTTCCCGGGTCCTTTTTTTTTGGCATAGTATCTATATTAGTACAAAATAATATACTATAGAAATATAATTTAAAAAAAAATCAAATAACAAGGAGTCAAAAGAATTTTACTGTATTCCAAACTTCATTTGTGTTTATATCAGGCAGAAAAATAAATTGGTGAATAACTCGATTAATCATAAAAGTAATAGTTCTGATTCTAGAAGACCTTTAAAGATTGGAGTGATGATCATCATTTTCCTCTGTTTCTGTAAAAATCAGATCTACTACAGTTTTGTAGTGGCATACTTTGAAAAGGGAACTATATTAGGAAAAGAAGAATATATTTTAACTGAATTATGCCATACTGTCGTTACCCACACATATATAAGTAGATATGTATATATAATATACTGTATATGTATATTTTAATTCTGATTTCAAAAGAAGTACTATACATAAATAGAAAACAAGTAAAATATGCAACCTGTATGAAGAATTTACATGTTAGAGGAATAGATGAGTATTTCAAGCTCTTGTTCAAAGGTTAGAGTTCAGATATTGTGGCATAGTAAACAACATCCTTTTAATATAAAAAAGATCTGTAGTGTTTTGAAAAGAGCTAGAATACCATAGTTAATTTATCTTAAAGAAAAATTATATAATTGAATAACACAATTACAACTTTGTACATACCAGGAATAATGTGGAATTAAATAGGCAAATAATTAGTGGATCAAAACTAAGAGGGAATGAATGGATTCTTTTGGTGAAAACTTTGGAGTCACTCACTCATCACAAGCGCAGCAGTTCTCAAGGATCTCTCTAAGAAGGTGCAGATGAAATGTGTGTTATGAAATGCAGTCAAGCAGAAGCAAAATGGTAACCTGTAGTACAATAGACAGGAAATAGAAATGTATTTCCTGCATTATAAAACTATAAACAAACTGGTGCATTTGAATAAAAGACTTCAGAATCTCTTCTGTTTATCACTCTCGGAAATTAAGACCTCAAATCTGCAGGTGTGCAGTCATAGCTAGAGGGGAGTAACAACTAGGAATTTGCCAAGAAAGCTAAATGCCATGTGAAAATAATCCAGTTTGCTCAGTCACTGTGAGGATCTGCAGATTCTACTTATGCTATTTAAAGTGACAGAGGTTCCCTTTACTGCAATACTCATCACATATATAGATAACATCACAGAGGGTATATCTTAAGAGATGTTTATCCACATTGTTTCACTTTCCTTACCAATTAGCTTTATGTTGCTTTCATGTACTTCTTCTTCAAAAGAGAGAGTTTCTGCCACCTCTCATCACCCCAAGAGCATTTTCAACAAGTCAAAGAAAGTGACCCTTTCCATCTGCTGAGCAGTGGTAAGAGACATCTAGAAAGCTGAGTCCAGCTCTGGGTTCCCAAGTCATCCATAGCAGTGCCACTGAGCTGGATACCAGCTGGGGATACCAACTCTGCCATTGCAGTGTTAGACAGTTGTGCAAGGATAAGGATAACTGATGAAGTCTCACCCATGCTGTATTTTGGGATCAGTCCTAATGTGAATGATGTCTTGATGTATTGTAATTGAAAAGAGAAAAAAAAAAAAAAATCATGAAGGCAAAACTCCTTTTGTGATACAGCATCTTAAGTACATACATTTTCTTCTAAAGGCCATGAAAAACATTTTTCTTCTAAAGGCCATAAAAAATTTTTCAAGTTCTCTGGCTATACATGGTGTGACTATATGCTGTATCATTACTGCAGTCTCTGAACACCTCACAGATTTTTAATACCTTTACATAAAAACGTATATATGTTAGAAATAAGTTTTTTTCTTCCTACATTATCGCCCCTCTTAATTTTCTTATACACTCCCACTCCCAGTACTCATCCACACTGTTCTTTTGTCATTTTTCCACATAGTCATTAATTCACTGTCCTCTTCTATATAGCTCATTTGTGTGGTACAACTTCCAGGTCTTTGAGACTCATACCTATTCCTCATTAAACATCACACAGAGACCTATTCTTGAACTGTACTGTCTACAGAAGAATTAATGTTATTCAAAGTTCTAATATTAAAAGTTTAATATTAGATCTCAAATTATCTGTTCCCTATTCTGTAACCTTTACCTGTTTGTCTACTTACTCTTCAACACATAATTCTTAAGAAGCAAATGACTCTTCCTGAATAGGAAGTTCCAAACAGACATGAAGCAGAACTAAATAATGGAGAACTGCTGTAGAGAAAATGAAACTCAGATCTATATTAAATTGTCAGAATCTTCTGGTAATGCTGGAATTTGTCTTATTTCCTACTGTAAAGAAGTTAACTGGATTTTAGTCTTTACTATAGACTGTGTTTATATGAAATTTAACATTGTGTTCTTTGAACAAACTGTTGACTGTAGCAATGAGAAATAATGGGAAAAAGTCCTTCCCCATCTATGTACGTCTGTGAATTTCTCATATGTGAAGTTGAGGTCCAAACTCACTTTTTAAAGTGTGACTTCAAGTTTAGACAGTATCACAGAATTAGTGAAGGAAGTTCATTGTCACAGTCTTACAAATAATTTTCTGACAGAATGCAGAAACGCTTATATATGTATTTAATTATATTGCACCTATAAGAATAGAGATCTTGAACAAAATTAACAAATTAAAGGGACGTTTTATGTGAATATATTTTTCTTGCATTACCGCTGACTGCTATTCACATTTGAAAAAATCAGATTACAGCAGTCTCGTATGGTATCAAATGGCCTGTTTTAGAAGTCTACTTGAGGAGAAGACTAATATTACTGTGGAAGTTCCACTTCATAAATGCTGACAATAAAGGACATATAGACAATTATCTCTGATACAAACCTCTGCTACATACTAGAAATTTGCCTTTGCTAACATGAATGTCTTGTAGTTTAGCAGAAGAAAATATTTGACTTTTCCCTCCAATTCAGTTTACTACATTTCTACTTTCTCTAAAACCTAAGGCTAATGAAATCATATCTTTAAGCCTGTATTTTTTTAAACCAGAATCTAGCATAATTGCACATTTGCAGAGCTGTGAAATAAGCACCACTATCCTCATTTGTATCCTGCACCTTCAGAGCTCTGCTGTCCAACTTTTAGTACACTGTTTATTCATATTTGACTTTATACTTAACAGAAAATGCTTGAAGTCAAATCTTACATAGACCTGTCTATAAGCCTGAACTGCTGGAGGCAACTTTTTCCATTGTTGATCTGGGAGGATCCAGATCTCTGGTGCTCTTATAAGCTGTTTATCTGACCCCCTGGGTCAATTGTCTGAAGTCAGTTTGGAAATGTGTGTGTAGGGCACAGTTACTCTTGTTCTGAAAATCAGATTAATTCTAATAGATAAGTGCTTATTTCTCTCTCCTTACTACAACAGTTGTTCAGATAATTACCTCTGAAATATTCATCTCTGGTGGGGACATCAAAAGACAGGAATCCTACTAAAAAAAATTTGGCCTAATCTTTAAACAAAACCAATATCCCTACTGTTTTATTACTTCATTTCAGCTCACTATTCAGGCAATCATTATTGATGTCAAATACATGTGCTACATCAGCATTTATGGACTTACTGTGAGCTTTGAATGGATACAAAGCTGATCACCTGCAGCTCAGAGCTATTTACACTTCTCATGACATTTCAAACTTCATCTGAAAGGAGCACCTCTTTTTGATTTCAAACTTTTAAATTTACAGTAATATCACAAAATCTTATATTAGCAGTATCATGCCACATTTGTTGAGTGATTTTTGTGAGCATTGCCATTGTATGCAGCATTAAATTAACTTTCAATTAAATCTTAAGATAACATTCCTGCTTCAGGCATACAATATATATAATATACCATACACGGGACTTCTCTCTGCCTCCCTAAAATAATCCCATGAACATCTCTACTTTTGTCAGACAACAAAACTGCAAATGACAGCGTGATATCAGCAAGACAATAAAGATCTCTTGGCATTGTTTGCTATATTTATTCCATCTCCATCTCCATCATCAAAACTACAACAGCAGAGCCTGAGCATGCCATCTGGCAATATCGTGACATGCTAAATGAAAAGCTGAATCTTAGCTGAACTTATATGAGGCTCAAAAGAAGTAAAAGGACCATATACCTTGACTTACATTCTCATTAACTCTGTTTTCTGTACTCCGAGTTTTGCTTTCTTAGAAATTCAGGAAACTCAGTCAATTAACATGAAAGTCAGTGTTTACTTCAGTCCAATATTCCTGTGGAGAAAATTAATGAAGTTGTCAGCTATATTTATCAATCCACCTTTTTGTCTCCCAGTGAAATATTAATACAATTAAATCATGACTAGAAGTAGGCTGTGGCCTTTGAAATCTTGCAATATTATTTGGAAAAGATGGTCTATAATTAGATTTCTGGATTGCTAACACAAAAAGTGTTCCTTTTCAGATTTTCTGATTTCACACTAATTTTTTTCCCAATATTTTTTTCTTCTTCTCTTTTTTATTTTTCCCGTACCTTCTAGGACACTGAGGAGCCAGTTAAAAAGTTACTGGTTGAAATTATTTCAGTGCTTGCTGTTTGGAGTGCGAGGTGTGACCTAAAAGGCTGATGGATTTTTCTGTGCAGTATTGAATGATTTTCAATTTTAATACTCTGCAATTTATTCCCTCCCAATTGACATTAGAACATGAGAAAAAGATTTAGCTTATTCTATAAAGGAGAAAATTCATGGAAAATATACAATTCATTTTGTAGTAAATGTGGGTAAAGGAGTTGATATACCTCTGGATACAGAAGGTAAATGTCATTGAAATGAGTAGTACCTTAAAATAATGATTTTGTGAGGATTTACAATAGCTGGTATCATCAAAGGATGAACCAAAGATGTTTTATTTCATTTTTGTTCCTCTTTCTGTTCATCATCATAATAAGGATATAGCAGTTATAACCCTCCTAAGAAAACTAGACATAGGATCATAAATTAAAAAAACAAAACAGTAAAGACAAGGCACATACAAATGTTTCTACTTGTTTAGGAACATTATTTCAACTTCTCTGTGTTATATTTTATTGTATTTTTAAAATTAATGTCTTATAAAAATGGGCTGAGTATTTGTGAGCTTCAGTAGAGGGTTTTTACTAAATTGAACAGATTGATTTATTCAATTTAATTACCAAGTTTTATATACAGTCTGAGGGAAGCATTATTTAATTACGATTCAAAGAAAACCAAATAAACCCATAAACATATGAAAAGTCTGCAGTGCACTCTCACCAATGAGTGACTAACTGATTTTAGAGCTTTCATTCTGAATGGTATCAAAAGATCTGCGAATTTGAAAAACAGTAGTGAACCTTGTCCAGTGGATGCTTCATGACTCAAGTCCTAACATGAGGTCAGCATCCTCCATCAAGTCTTTCAATAATGCTAGAGCGGCAGCTAAAGCAAGTCCAAGCATTGATGAGACATCCAGAGGCTCCATGCCAGTGGTCTCTGCCTGGCCCCAAATTTAATCTGTAGCTATCAGAACAAGCATAATTTTGATTTATCAGCTCTCACTGGCTCGTGGGCCAAACTCAGTGCCAACATCCACTTAAACACTAATCATAGTTTAGAAATTCTTCTTAGACTTATTCTAAATACCTCTTCATCAGTCACTGACAAGTTAGACCTTGACCTAATCCTAACTGGTTTATGTGTTTGCTTCTACTCAAGTTTAAGACAGGCTTGGTTGCTTGATTTTATTTACTTATTTTATTTTGTTTATCCAGGAGGACTAAACCCTGATAGTATTGCATTTGTTCTTGTTGGTTCCTGTTTGATGATATTCTATTCCTGATTACAGTCTCAACATAGGCCTGGTAGACCATAAAAATGTAAGAACCATCACAGCCCGTCAGCCTTCCCAGTCTCAGCTGAGATCTGTAGATGCACCTGAACTCAAAAGCATCTTCCTCAGCTGAAAAATCTTCATAGTCCTTGTCACTTGGTCCCTTGACCCTCTCTCTAATTTTATTTTGGAGATCTCTTTATTCCCCTTTCCTACCATGACTTTATTACCTACTCATGACCCCAGTCATAAAAGACAGTCTTCACTCTTAAGTCAATTTTGTCACACCATCTGCTAGAATCTAGATCAGTTAAACTTTGTGACTAAAATCTAATCCTAATATTTAAATTTTCTAATTCTGTAATACAAACCCTGTAGTTCCTACTCCTGAAGCCAACCTTCTTCAGAAAGCCTTTGTTCTGGGCCATATCAAAGCAACAGAAATGTCTTTTGTCAGCTCAAAGTGAGAAATGTGAATATTAAGTGTAGGATATGCCATGCTGTGTGCCTTACCCTTTTGGTTAGCTGTAGATGCTTCTCTGCTTGCTGCTCAACAGTGTCACTTCTCTGATTCACATCCATCATCCTCTGTTTAGGGACCAAATGACCTCTCGTCCTAGGTGTTACCTATTTGGATGTGTGAAGCCTTTACCTACAGTGATAAAATGAGGCAATGATTTACAATGCTTATATTTTTAAATGTGAAGTGTCTGCACTTTTTCATGCAAAACTATTAAAAAGGAATAGAAGACAATACAATTAAATTTGGTGTTTACAGATTATTTGTTAAAGTTGATTTAGAATTCGTTCAAGTCAGGTAAGTTCCAAGTGGTATTTACATGAAATTGTATTCAGAATAAAGATATAATGATTCTTACGGTTACTAAAAATCTGTCCTCTGTCCTAATAGAATTAATGTTTATGCTTATTAAGATAAAAGTAATTCTTTTCCTCACCATCTTATGTTGACTAGAACTGTACTGTAAAATCTTCCATGGCCATTTCTTTACTGATAGCATGAATGCAACAGCAAATAGATTTGTAATCTAATTTAAGTGTCATGGAAGTGTCACTACTTTTACTTTAGTCCTAGGTTATTAGGTTCAAAGTTCTGGCTCTGAAAGTACTTTAATATAATTTTTCTTGAATTGTTCTGTAGCCTGTTAGGACCTCCATGTGACAGTACTCATACCTTTTCATGTGATCTTCCTCCCACATTCATATCATATATAATTAATTCTCAGAACCGTAAAGGTCATTCTTAGTCCTTTCATCAACGTTTTCTTTTGTGGATGATGACACTAAGATTTTCTTACAAAAGCAGCATTGTCTCTTTATGTATAACTGAAGAATGTCCATGTCTCATACTCATTTATTTTAGGGATTTATTTTTTCCACTGAATGTTCCATATTGAGGGACTTTTCTCATTCTCTAGTAAAACACAGAAAACTCAAGGAATAAATTGATTATGAGATGTGATCTTTATATTTTATTGAGAAACTGAGAAACAGTAGAGTTAAAAAAGNTTTTTTTTTTTTTTAAGAAAAAAATGTTAGGAACGTGCCATTTGTTCCTTCAGAAATTCTGTCCAGATGAAAAATGCACCAATTAAGAAAATACTTGGGGAATAATGAAAATACATATGTGTTCTAAAATGTTAGGGAATGTACTACAGGGAGAATGGCACTGCAGTGCCCATCCTCAGTCTCCGTTAGACTCCTCCTATTGCTCGTGTAAAGAGATAAATAGCCCCAGAAAACAATATACCCACCTATTTTAAATATTTGTATTAGGCTAAGATAAAACCCAATGAAGGACATGTCACTTGCCATCTCTATTCACTGACTTAAGGACCTTAAATTCTCAGCTCTTCACCTTGACTGTTATACAGTCTGAGACAGAGAAAATTAATTCTGTCAGCCTAAGGATGCACGTACCAGTTACCAAGAAATACACTTCAGCGGAATCATTCTTGGCAGATACAAGTTCGATACAATTAAAATCTCTGCAGTTAAGAAATATGCTGAGCATTGTACAGTGTTGCATAAAAATCTTTCAGGGGTGAAGCAAAGAAAGAAGCAAAAGCAGGGTAGCATTTATATTAAAAAAAAAAACCCCACCTATCAGCATCCATTGGGAAAGATAAAAACCTTGAAAACATGCTTCAGAAAAAAACATCTGATGATTTTGAATCCAAATTCAAAATTTTAAATTATTTAGTTGTGTTGTCTTTAAACTCTGTTTGATCTCCAGCTGTCTGAAAATCTAAAGCTTTCCTTGCTTTTAAATGCACTGAGTGGATTTTCAGCCTCCAAAAGAATTAATATTTGAACCCAGTTACTAGGAAGAGAATGAATTCTAATAGAGAACTACTTTTGATAAGGTACTCAGTTATTCAATCTGAATCATGATTGAGTGAGGTGGCTAAAAGAGAGATTGTGGTATTAAATGATTTAAGGAAGTTATTTTACTACACAAATACAAGGGATAACCTGTGCCAAATGAAAGTGGAAGAGGCACTCTCAGACAATGTGAGCTGCTCTCTGGTGTTTTAATTGAAGAAGTTAATTTGGAAGACCCAAACCTATCACTGAAGTCAGTACATGGTAAGAAATTCGAAAAATTCAGTAAGGACTGGGAATCTTTCTACCCCGATATAAAAAAAGACATTTTTCACAGCAGTGTGCAGCACATCCATATTTATGATTTGTTAATTTGCAATTAGGTTCCAAAATAATCTTCCATGTACTGTCAAACACACCTTTGATTTACAGTGTATACCAACTAAGCAGTCAGCTGCATAATGCAGTTTATCTACAATGTTCATGCATAAATGATCACTGTCAGTAATTTTGAATTAATTTTGAAGAACAGACTGTGAAAATAAGTTACTATGTTTCAGAAGTATGGATACCTATTCCAAATAATGTGTGAGGTAATGATATACCTAATATTGGCCTTCAGTACACAGAGCATGGAAAAAGAGGTGTTGGTGTGGTACACAGCAGTCATATAGGATTCTCTAATACAAATAAACCTTACATCACTTCTGAATTTTAACAGAAATATATTAAAAGCACATGAAAAAATTAAAATGAGTGGAAGTTTTTTTGGGGACTGCATTTCTCTCAATTTCTGAAAATGCCTCCTACATTTTACAGACACTTGTATGCTCTTATATGCAAAAATCAGTTTTGGGTGTTTGCTATTACAAGAGGCATTGAAGTTTTACAAATGCTAAGACACTTACCATTTAACAAGATGATTGCCCCTTGAAGCTGTAATCAAGCATCTGTAGGTTTGTAGATGCATTTCTAACAATGGATATATTCTGCCCTACAATTAGAGAGTCTGCTATGATTTCTAAATTTTCAAATTTTACTGGAGAGCTAGGGAGCTGTTGTAAGGTGATGAAGACAACTTTTATTTAGTAAATAAACAAGCTGAAGTCATGAAGATTAACATTTTCAAGCATTGTATAGGTTTAGACATAGAGCTAATGAATGTTTTATAGCTAAATTCTTTTTACAGTTTAAAGAAGCTTTTCCCTGTCTCAAGATCAGATACAGTTTTCTTATAAAGACAGGGAATGAAGACAATATAAGCATACAGATATGAAAATACAAAGAACAGGGCAAGCAGTCAAGTGAAGAAAAGTGAAAGATTTTGTTCAAGGTAAAATAATTTTCGACAATAAAAAAATCTGTGAGCAGAAACTGATCTCATTTATGAACATTTGCTACAGTGGCAACAGCATTAAATACACTATTCATTACACTGATGCACATGTAAGTGCACCAGGTCATAAAAGCCCTAGAAAGGGAAAGGGAACAGGCACAGGAACAGGTTCTCTGAAGCATGACTAGCTGGTAGATGACATTCAGCAACTCAGACTGTGCCCAGTGACTCAAAATCTGATCATCTTGCTAAACTCAAAAATGCAAGTCCTTAAGAAGTCTTTGAGTTTGAAAGCCTGGCACAATGAGGCATTTTATACTTTTGAAGCAGGTGCTATAGAAACAAAACAAAATATTAGCAGAATCCACCAGGTTTGAATTCACACATATCTGATACATATTTTCATTTTTTGGACTATGCCTGATTATAAACTGTTAAGGCGAATGATACAAAATATTTCAAGAGCAGTATGACTGCAAAGTCAATTTGAAGTATAAAAAAGGTTCAAATAGACCTTAAATAATGCTTTTTTGTACTTAATTAGTGTGATCTGTATATATTTATCAAGCAGTATCTTATGTTTGATGTACCAAAATCAGGCAAACATAAATTAGTCACCTAATTATGGGCTATTTCTCTAAGTAGCCTTCATAGACAGTAAAAACAAGTTTCATGTTTTCGTAAGATGGGGACTAGCTGTTCCTTTCTAACTCTTAGGCATCTAAAACCAGGTGGTAGGAGGCTATGTTATTTTTTCTGCATACATTTGTCTTTTTGAGTAGTTAAGACTGGCTACCAGCAAACAGTATATTAGGCATAGAATAAAGATCTAATAGTAACATCGTTCAGAACAGGGAAGGAAGGAGGTTTTCTAGGTCAGTTTCTACCTTAGCTGATCACCTAACCCCAAGCATAAATTTAGTAACATTTATTTTAATATGTCTGTTGGTTCCTACTCTCCTTGTACTTGTGAGTTACTCCAGAATTAATTCCCATGATGAGCTTTAGAATCAATCTTTTAATTTATAGTCTGCACCAAGCTATATCTATATAAACAATGTGCAATAAAAGCACAACCCTTTGTCAGAGAAAAACAGCAATTTATTGTTCCAACAAGTTATCAGTAAGGGCTGTGGTTGGCAGTGGATGTATTACAACTCCTATAATGCCAGTGGAGACATTACATCTCATCTATAACTTGTATCATTGCAAATTTCAAGAATAATTTCTGGAAAACACTGTCTACATGAAATTATTTTTTTAATCATAAGAGAGTTTGTCTTCACTGTTCTGTAAATATCATCCATTTTTATCTCTTGAGTAAAATATATGTTATAAATTTCTGGTTTGATATTTACAGCACTTCTGCTACTTAATTATCCTCTCCTGGAAAACTGATGTAATGGTGTTAAGTATGGTATTAAGTATATATGGTATTAAGAAATCCTAATTGTCTTTTTACAAAAACCAAACCAAGCCAAACAAAAAAAAAAACCCCAAAACTATTAAAAAAAAAAAAAACACAAAAAACCCAAAAAACAAACCAAGACAAAAGAAAGTCAAGCTCTTATTTAGAGTTTCATTTGTGTAAACAATAATATTAATATTAATATATATTTTATCAGCCTATCTTATCTTAAATTCTCATTCCTGAAACAGAAACACATGAAAGGTTTAATCAGAATGTGTATCATAATTCTCCCTAGAACTTTTTATATGTTTTTTTAACCTGGACCAGAAATCTGGTATGTGCTGGCAATCCTCTCCTTCTCGTGCCAGATCAAGATTTGGATTTTTGTTAAGCTTATTAAATTTTATAAGCATTACCATCTCCAAATGATAATTCACATGACTGTTTCTATTGTGACACTGAGCTGGGAATTCAGGGCTATCAAATTGTTTGTCTGNGCCAACCCAAACTTTCACATAAGGTTTGGATTTATTCTACATGGTGTTTCCCTGCACTTCAACACTGTACATTTATTCAAACAAAACCAAAATCAGAGAGCCAAAGACCTCTGCATTGTCAGTTATCCACAGTTATATGATGTAACAAGCAATGCAAATTCACAAAAAATCATACTGATACAATTTTAGATGGAAGGTCAGGAACTTCATGCCACTAAGACTAAGCTCACTGCACCTACTCTGTGGTACCATTTGACTCTCTTCTGAAATGTATGTGAGGTACCTGTGCTGTAAATAGAATAACTGCTGTAACATCATTAATATTTACCCCTAATTGTGGTATTTTTGTTTTTAAAATACTTTTTAAATGTGTGCTAAAAAAAAAAAAAAGTCTAGTATTCCTCTTAAGCAGGCATTTTAATTTAATCTATTATTGTCCTATCATATAGAAGAAAGTGGGTCTAGGAGGGCTGGACAAAGTATGCCAAGATTGGCAACAAGGAATGTTTGATTCCTCAAGCATGGTTCCAAATACTGAGCCAGACACTGCAGGTTTAAGCTACTAAGAAAATTCTAGATATTTATTGTCAGCATTATCATTTTGGATTAGACTTGAACCAAACCTTGTGAGCCATGTGCTGCCCAAGGGACTCATTCTGTTACCTCAGGAGAATAAAAAGTTAAAACTTAGGCTGAGAAAGAAAAGGCAAAGTGTAATATATTATGAAGCTTATTTAATCAATATTCCTGTTCATGGACCAGGAAATAATGGATACCACTGGATAGGAATCTGATTTTTTTTTTTTTTCTTAACAGAATATTTACACTGATTCCTTCATAGAATGGAAAGACATGGGACTCCAAAGATTATTGAAAATATTATGCTGAAATCATCCAAGCATAATTTTCTCTTTTATGAAAATATTTTTCTCAAATTTCAAATTTGTATCAATTTTCCATATGTGATTTTTGGGCAGAATATTGAAATGTAACATTAAAAAAAGTTAACAACTGAGAAATATTGCACCAACTGCCATATACTCCACTTCTCTCTAAAGATGAAAACAGAGCAGGTTTCATCTTTCCTGAGAAAATCCTCATGAAAACTGAAATATTTCAAGTTTTTTAACCAAAGTGTTTCAACCTCCCCAGTCAGTATCTTCAACTGTGCTTTTCACAGAAGTAAAAGTAACAGACCTCATTACATTGTTTTATATCTGCCTTTCTACTGCGTGTTCTGTTCAGAGGAAAACAAAGATGCTCAATTTCATAGCCTTGAAAACTCATCTATACAGCAAATGCATAGAATGCTATCACCAATCTTCCTCTAGTTAATCATATGAGGATTCTCCTTTTATGGACAATTTGGTGAGACATACAGCTGATACTTTCATCCAAACAGCCACATGTAAGAGAGAGTCTCCTGCCTTGCCTTGCTGTGTTCTGTGCTGCACCATGTCAGTGAGTTCTGCTCATTGGCTTTGACAGTATCAGTTCATATTCACTGGCACAGCAGATCATCTTCTAGCTGCAATGTCCCATGTTGTCAAGCTAACACCACACAGCTGAAGATTTGCTTTTAGCATGTCTGGTTAACAATTCATTGGCTGGCCTCTCAGCTGTTCACACATTTTAAAATAAGAAAATTGCTCTGAGCAATCATTTTTTTCTGAGATAAGCATCAAATGCTCTGACCAGTGTAGCTCAGCCCTGGAAGAACACTGCCTCAGCACTGCCTGGGATCATATTGTGCTATACATTTTATCATCACTAAGGGCAGAAAAATAACTCACACAGAACTGGCTGGATGTGAAAATTGTTCATTTGTCCAAGTATTACAACCATGGAGAAGAATGGTGACAACCCCACAGAGCACATTAACATTTGTTTGAAGTCAGATGCCCTTTTAATTCCAGACATGCTGATTTAATCTTTCAAAAGCTACACCAGCTTTTGCTGTCCTCTGCACAGCTTCATCATCATGAGAGTAGTGAGAGGGGATTCTGCCAGACTGGCAGAGTTTGTCTACAGATTTCCTTACTCTATTGCCAGTGCACATGGCTGGGAGAGGCAGGGACAGGATTACTGTTTCCCTCATGCTGAGAGGCAGGTTGAGATGCTTAATGGTGTAGATAAAGCAGCCAGCAATGAGGTTTGCAGCCTGCACCAGAAGCAGCCCTGTGCTGGCAGGGACCACTCGGTCTGTGCTTTAGGTCACCTCAGAGTCTCTGTAGGTCAAACGTGCCACTGTCTACAGAAAAGGATATAGGGCTGCACAGCATCATGCCTAAATGTGAGAAGGAGTTTCCCTCACAGCACTCATACTCACAGAACAAGGGAGCCTTAATGAGGACCATATGACAGACTCTTGCTTACTTAAAGATTGTTGCTGTCATGCCACTGTGACATAAATGAACAATCTGCAAGATAATCTGAATAGCTGAATGAAGTGAAGCTTCTCCAGGAATCCTGACAGGTAGTCATAGTATAGTCAAAGGGCCAAAGTCTTCCACTGACTGACACTCACATTCTGCTCATGTCCCTTGAATCTCCACAGCTTAAAAAAAATCCACCTGAATCATGCTGTAACACCAACTTTCTGTGGCTCACTTTCTGCATCCAAAGGTTGTAGAGATCTACTGCACCAGATTCCCCCAACAATTGGCAGAAATTATATATCCCAGTCATTATCATACTGTGATGAGACAAATTTCAGTTTGAGAAGGTGGGTGACCTGTGCATCCTTCAGCTACTGAGGACCCTCATTTAACATGTAACAGTGTAACAGCTGCAATAACTTGTGATTAGATACTAACCTCCAGATTTGTTTATTTTGGAAAAAAATATCAGCAGTGCTTAGCCTTACACTGTGACATCTGTTTCATGGTTCCAAAAGGCCTCAGACAGATGTCTCACAATAGATGATACTGCAGTTTGCTGACCACTGAATTACGGTTGTCATTCCATCAGAGATGGAAGATGAAGAATTACATAAATTGTTGAATGCTTCTGCTGGGAATTTGTCTTGCTCCCTAATAGTATTTGACAATCTTCAGTAACACCAGTGGGCTTTTAAGGACTATTATGGCTTAACCACAGCTGGCAACTCAGCCCCACACTCACTTACTCACTTCCAACCATGGCAGGATGGGGGGGAATCTGAAAAGTGAGAAAACTCACAGGTTGAGATAAAGACAGTTTAATAAGCAAAGCAAAACTCACGTTCCCAAGCAAAGTAAAACAAGGAATTCATTCACTGCTTCCCATTGGCAGGCATGTGTTCAGCCACCTCAGGGAAAGCAGGGCTCCATTATCATTTACTTGGGAAAACAAATACGGTAACTCCAAATACCCACCATGTTCCTTCTCCCACCTCCTGTAATCATTTCTAACTGGAATCTCCTCCCTGTGCATTGCGCATCTTCCAGGACAGGAAAACTTTCCTTGTGCTTCCTTGAACAGTATCCCGAGAAGGCTTATAAAAGTCTGGTATCCCACCTTATGAACTACATGGCTGTAATAGTGAATTTATGAATCTGCCATTTACATTAAACCCATCCCAAAGCTACCTTTGACAAAGCAGATGTTCTTTGCTGGAGGATTCTATAGTGCACCTTTAAGACCTTTCATCTTCTACAAAATTCTATTTGATAGATGCAATAAGAAATTTGGTTTTCAATTATTTTCTTTTTTTGTGAGTGCCATGTTGAATGACACAACATTTAGTATTTTAATGAGAATTTGCTGTCCTTTCTGCAAACATCAGATGGTTTGGGATATTGCACTGCTCTCTAACTGATGATCTGACCAGCAATCTGCACCAAATGTGGTCTGAGAAAACCTGATATCGCAAGCAGAGAAGTGCTTTACTAGGACACTATAAACCAAGATGCCATCACTGATCGTAAACTTTTTCCTAGCATTTTGTCCATTTCTTAGAAAACTAGATCCTATCTACTGCCAATTTTCAGCTCATAGCATTAGCAGCAGTGTTGCTGAAGTTTTTCTAATTGGCAAAAGTGTGAGACCTTTCACTAAGTTCCCAGAGTACGTTCATGAATTTATCACTGTGTGGAATTTAAGCACATTTTTTAAGTGAAACTATGAGATAGTCATTGGATCATTGGACTGGTACCAGCAGAGATGCCTGATGAAGCTATAAAAGAACTTTTTTGCATATTAAATTGCATTTAACTGGTTTGCCTCCACTGTAAATCCAATTATGAGGATTTGCTGTCTGGAGAGATGTCAGTCAGATGGGGAACGATCACTCTCTGCTTCCTTTAAAAGAGGCTGTGCTGTGAAACTGCAGAACTACAGTCTCTGCAGTTTTGATGCCTTTTTTTTAACTTAGCGTCTTGGAACTTTTTGTGTCAGAACATTTTTTATCATAGCCTTGAGCTGCTAATTATTTTCACTTTTTTTTTTTTTTTGAATGACTTTTGTTCTAATGCCTTCTCATGTTTTGACAATACTATTCCAAGTAAGATTCAGTCACAAAATCATGCTGCTCCAAATTTGATGCTAGATTACAACTGAGTTGCTGGAGTGAGTAATAAAGATCCCTTTCTTCATGGTGCTATGGCTTTTGATCATAAACACTTGGTCTTAGGGCCTGACCCCCAATTTATACGTTTGCCTACTGTGTTGAGACATCAACAGAGAGAGTTTTGCTAAGATCTGCTCTGTTAACATTTTAAAAATCAAGTCTATAGGCCAAGAAATTCTGAATCCTTTTCAGTTTTTCTGTCAATACCAAGAAATCAATAAGCATCTTTGGTGCAATTCATTGCAAGACTAAATTTACATGGCTAATGTAGGTACCAAAGTACGTCATAGTTGTTAAATGTCCCATTACTGTCAATTAAGATCTAGTTGACATAAACGCAGCTCATGGAATTGTTCAGCTGACCAGCCACAGAGGGAAACACATGGGGAAGTGCAGAAGAGAATGAACATGCTTTATGTATATATATCTCTGTGACTTAAAACATGAGAAAATTGGTATAGCATCCTTATGAGTGGCACAGAATTCTAGAGATTAGCATTAATTTTTCATATCACACATTCCATACTGTTCTGTGGTGTCTACACCAGCTGCTCCCAGGGGAGGCTCAGCAAGCAAAGAACAAGGGCCAGAGGAGCAAAAATTAAAGAAAAACAAGCAAAAAAAGAAAATGCTCAAAAGAAAGATTACACACCAAATAATTTTTATTATTCAAAAGAAAATTATTCTTGTAGGATTTATCGTGTGTTAAACTATCTTGCCAGATATGTTAGTTCTGTTTTCTAGCAATACCTCTTAAAATTGATAGACATACATGCTCTTAGCTTATCATAACATGAAATTTCCCTTTCCTTCTAAGTATCAAGTCTGTGTAAGAAAGTTTCATCCAAGCAAAAATCACTTAGTACAAGAGAAAAATATTTTCAAGGAAGAGCAGGGAGAAAAAAGGAACTGATCAAACTTATGATCTTGAAAGACAATATTCATGGCATAGTGGCAGTGATCCTCTGCTCTGTTTTCTTTATAAGCCACTGTGAGAATATTTGATACAAAGAAGTTCCTTTCAAGTGCTTCCTTTGTACACTTGTTATGAGCAATTAGTGAAGTCCCACAGTCGTGTGATCTGACTTTGGAGTTTTTATTTTGTTCCTTCTTTGGTGAATTCAATGGCTGCTCAATGTTCCTTTCCCTGTGATCTTCAGCTCAGATGTCACATCTATTTCCACTGGGTCTAATTTATTGCTGTTTCACTTCAGTTCTGTGCTGACATAACTCCATGGATTTTTTTTGTTAAGAAAGAACTGGAAAGAAACAAGGACTTGCCACCTGAACTATTCCCAAGTTGAACTAGTGAAAAGAAGCAAGAGAAGAATCTGAAACCACTAAATTTTGTCAAAGAAATTTTTATAAACTGATCAAGATTTTTTTAATTATTATTTATTTTTAGCAAGGAATATTGCTAAGGAAACAGAGTCTCTGAGACCAGATTTTGGGAATAAAATATCATTTTATGTGGAAATATTTTTCTAATTTAATTTTTTTTTCCTCTAAGCTAAATAGCCTGAGTGAAAATAAAATTTGGAGTCCATTTTCTGATTCTGCAGAACAAGTAACATCTACAGTAAAAAAAAAAAAGTCTTTACGTGTCTGTCCTGGTTTCAGCAACCATGACAGTGTTATAAGTGTTTACTAGCTTTGAAAGAGATGGCACCAGTCTCAGCTACCTTGATTTTATTTAATATAAATTATATGTTTGTGGCAGAACATCTTCTCTTCCTCAAAGAAACCAGGAGAGTCAGCTGCATAAACTGCTGTATTCCAGATGGTTTGTATGGAAAGGAAGAACATCGTATCTCATACTGAAGTCTATTAAAATTCATACCTTATTTACACTGATTAAAGGGACTATTTAACTGCTGACTAATTCTCTCAGAGAGGAACCCATGGAATACAGAGACTCTCACATGGTGGTACCATGTTCTTTTTGTTTCTTGTGGTAGTAATACAAAATGACACTTGGTTGTCATTGAATGTAAGTGGAGACAAAGGAAGCCAAATCAATATAGATTTACTGAATTATGGTCTGGAAGCAGAGAGATGCAATCCCTTTTTATTTCACTGTGAACATTGTCCATTTTTTCCTTACATATTATATTACTATTTCTGTGATCTTGACTTACCTTTTGAAACATGGAATCCATCCAACATACTAGATTAATTTCTTTGAAAACTTAATCTCTTAAAAAACATGGGAAAATCATTCATAGATAGATAGATAGATAGATAGATAGATAGATAGATAGATAGATAGATATATAGATAGACATTATACCTATTTTAATCTCATGTAACCAAACTGCCTTACTTCAACTAATTATACTTTTCTTAATTTGATAGATGATATGCTTTGAATGTGCTTGGTGTAGCAATATGCTAACATTCTGTCTCATTGATATAAAGCATAATGAAATCACGGAAAAAGTAGACAGTATATGATTAAGCTCAGTGAGTCCATTAGAATGCTGACTGCTTCTACAAGCAGGCTGTTACAAATGTCACATGTATGGATCTCTGCAGTTTTAAAAGGGGTCTTTCTCTAATTTTTCATAGCAATTGAATGGATAAGTAACATAAAATCAGCATTTTTCCTGAAGAATTAATAGTTAGAATTAATTTGTATCAACTCCAACTGAAAGCAGTAATCCAGGAGTTTTATCATTGGGATTTGTAATTTTACTAAAACATATATAATTTATGTATAGAGACAAAAGATGAATAAGTACAAGACTGGGGATATTATAAGCACAATTAGCATATTACCACTACTTTGAATCTGATGAAACTGAGTTTCTTGAATTATAATTAGAAAAAAGTCTTTCACATCCTTAATATTTAAACAATTACTAGGGACTATATAAAGGTTGAGGTTTTTTCTGCCTTCAGAGATGGAAAGCAGACAAAGTCTGGGCTGTAAGCAAAGCTGATGTTTCCTAAAGCAGTGCTGTTGTAGACAAGACTGGGCAGATACAGAGGATGGGCTCGCTGTTGCCTGTCCCATCCCACATGCTGACTGCAGCAAGCAGTGGATGTCTGTCGTGAATTTACCTTCTTCCTTCTCCAGAACAACCTCACTCTCTTCTTTTTTTGACAACAGTCTGTGCAAAGGAAGACCCCACTGGCCAATATCAGATGCCTAAAAATGTTGACCTCAACCTCTCTGCCATAATAAAACCTTTGAAATTAGAGTGATCCATCCCAGGATCTTTTCCACTGATCTAATCCTGACCCCCTGACTCCTCCTTTCTGACATGACATCTGCCATGCTGCAGCTGCCCCTGGCTGGTTTTACTGTGGTTTTTTTCTTCTCTGGGCAGAAAATTTCCATGCAGCCTTGCTCCTGGGAAGTCTTGAACTGACTCTGTTTGTTATTTTGTAGTATAGAAAAATACAGTCTTTCAAATTTGCACACTAACTAGAAACATTTTCTTTTCCATGTTTTGAAAGGAAATTGAAAAAAAAATATTCTGGAAGAAAAAAGCTGAAGAGACAATCTCATTGTAAACAGCTAAGAAGTTTTTGCCTTAAATTATGGGGGGTTTGAAAGACAAAGGCAGAAGTGGAGATCTACTCCTTAGGTTTGTTGCACGGGGAAATTACTTTGAATTGTGAACTTTTGAGGACAGGGAAATAACTTCTATAACTGAGAGTACTTAAGGATATAATTTCCTCATTTTATACCAGTTTAAGATGAAGAAAATTAGATAATATAAAATTCCTTTGTATAAATCCAAACTTTCACAAAGTATCACATATTTTCTTCACCATTCTATGACAAGTATCATCTTATTAAAGAACTTTTGACACAAAATCCACTGTTTTGGAGATGGCTAAGGAGAAGGAAAAGATCCAGCCCACTTGTGCTATGTTCATGTTCATGTGCACACGTTGTGCTATGGACAAAGTCTATGTCTGCCCCTGCAGCAGGAGTGCCCTGGCCATACAGGGACAGCACATGAGGTCTCAGGGAAGAAAATATTTGGCTTTTAGCTCCAGCAAGACTACCCAGAATGCAAATTTATTTTATGCATGCTTAAAACAATTCGAGTGTACTATTAGACACAAGTGGTTTTGTACTCAGAGGGTTTTCTGTTGTATACTCTGAATGTGTTACCTAAAGACTTCCTAGAAATCTGGAGATCAGAAGAATGAATAAAAAGGAAACATAATTTCAGAGTTATAAACTGTAGATTACTTAAACTTTCTAAGAGGCACCTAATAACCTTTAGCCAAGTTTAAACTGTACCAAAGTAAAAAACTGTGGGTTTGATATGGTTTTCATTGGATAATTAATATTAACTGAACCAGGACTTAGCTTAACCACTTTATTCCTTTCATAAAAATCTAGGTTTATGGGTGATCTGTGAATATTTTGTGGAGGAATTTTTATTCTATGTTTTGAGACTTGTGTTTAAGAAACAAACAATTCTTTGCAAGTTGGCCTCTCATCTTGTAGCATCTAAACTGGAAGAGACTGTCTGGTATGCTAATCTCAATTCAGATATATAAAACCCACTTTTGGAGGACATTTGTTATTCAGTCATTATTTTTTTCCTAGTGTGAAAAATTTGAACACCAGCAAGAAAGTTTATGGAAACAGTTAGACTTCTGCAAAACTAAAACCTTTCAATATATCCTTCAGTTATATGAACCAGCACCTGAACACAGTTCTATTCATAAAGTTTTGGTAGTTTTTAGGACTTAAATATTAAAAAATAAATATGATATTTTCATAAAATATGTGTGATAGCAGTTTAAACATAAGGATGGTTGCACCATACCAGGTCAAAGCCCTGTTTAGCCATTTATTCATCTAGCCAGTAGCATTTGTCTAAGGATGTAAGAACTAGACAGTAAGAAATACGACAGCCAGACAGGGAACCAAACACATTACATCTTATCAAGAATGCTGAAACTAAGCCCCTGAAATAAAGAGTGTTAAAAATTTGCTTTGAATTGATAACAATCTTTTTTGTAACCTTAGCATTCAGAGGCTGGTTGCTTCTGCTTACCATTTTCTTTTCATGTTTTTATGTGAATATAATACAGTGAATCATCAGGAGAAAATACTTAGATCACAAGAAAAAAAAAATCAGCAACTAAGGCTTTTTGTGGCTTTTGCTTTGGAAGTCCTGAAGTTTCCTATATATATGATATGAAATTCTACCACATTACATTTCAAGGAAAACTAGAAAACTTTCCTTAACTACAGAGGAGAAAAGGTACAGCTAGAACCTCAAATGTAGAAAATGTTTACATCTATGAGTTGCTTCTTTGTGCTTAAAATGTGGTAACTGAAAGATTGTGACCTGTAAAACACAATGCATGGTCTTAATTAAGAACTTAAATATCAAAAGAATGTTTTAGCAACTGAATAGGACAAGATTGGCAGATTATTTCAACAAACAATGTGTAACTGTTTCCTTGAGGTCACACTTCATTTAACTGGAAACTTTGGTATGAAACATCTTTTATCTCCATTACTTCTTGTTCTTTCATAATCAGCAGGTTGAAACTTTCAGGTTAGAATTAAAAACCAAGGCACAAAGCCTTTATCTTCTATTTAAGAATGGAAATGAGGATCTATCATAGATTATTAAAATACACCTTGGAAAGAAATCTAAATCTCTTACAACTCCTCTAAATTTGGTGAAGTTCATGTACAATAAAAGCAAGTGCTTTTAACATGGTACTTCATTTCTTAATTAATACCAGGACAAATACTTTCTGTTACCTAATCAAAACATATTTAGGTGGGTTTTTTTTCCCTAAACATAAATTTATTATTTTAAATTTTTTCTGTTCTCTTTGTTATCACTAAAATTGCACTTTCATGACCAGAAACCTGCCATTGACAAATTGTTTACAGTTCTGAGACAGTTCTAGTATCTCCTCTACATACAGCTGCTCCTTGCTACTTCTAATTATGTGACCCAAAAAAGTAATCTCAAGCAGTAGGCACTACATGGAATAGTTATACAAAACTAAGCAAGAACAAAAGGAAGTTACTCACCTGGCTATCAGCTACACAAGTTCCCAGACAGTCCCAGATTTACCCAGATAGGTAAATGAGGTCTGTTGGGGTACCAGCAAGTTGCAGAGACTCAGTTTAGGTCTCTGGTCTTTCTGAACTTTGGAACATCACAGAGTGGAAGGAGGAGAGAACACACCAAAAATAGAATGGGTAATATCACCAGGAAGGCAAATGATATAGATGTGGGTGGGTGGCGCCGCCATAAGGATTGTGAAGGTAAAGGAACGATAATTTTGAGGAGTATAGTTATGAAGAACGGTCTGCCATCTGGGTATATTTAATGAGTGAATGCAATAAGAAAACAGTTTAAAGAATATTTCTAAGAGCTAAAATTCTTCTTCTTTTTTTTTTTTTTTT